>PVKA01006899.1:0-54641 GCA_004027165.1 Ctenomys sociabilis
GGGAGTTTCTCTTGTCTCATTTGTAAATAGGAATATAATTTAAAAACCCCATAGGATTGTGAGGATTAAATAAACTAATAATAATATAAACAAAGTGTTTAGAATAATTTCTGGCATATGCTAAGTATTCATTGAAGAGGCTGGGGAAGAGGCTCTGGAGCTCAGCAATAGAAGCGCCTGCCTGGCAAGCCCAAGGTTCTGAGTTTGGTCTCTGGTACAAATATAAATACATAAATATTGATTGAATGAAATATTGATTGAATAACTTTGTTATAACTCTTGCTAATTTATTATTAACCTATTGTCAAATACCTATTGGGAAAACAGAGATTTTTTCTTCTACTTAATCATGCAATCATTTTATGGATTGAATGTATTAATACCTTACCATATTTATTCATTGAGATATTTTTGAGTTTTTTTATTATTGGCCTAATGTTCACTAAATTGTTTTTAATTATGCTTCTCTGTTTTGTCAGGATGAGCACAAAAATAATTATAATAGCATTTATTAAAAAGGGAAGGAATTATACCTCTTTTGGTATACTGTAACAGCCTGACTCCATAAGGATTAATATTATTGACATCAAGGGACAGAAATGTAAAGAGGCCTGGAGCAGCTCCTTTTCAATATGGATTATTTCAAGTAGAAAAATACAGTTTCACAAATATAATCTGTGATGATGCCAAAGCACAATGTAGTTATCTTCAAATATAAATGCTAACACATTTGTCTGAGTAAATAACCAGTTTTAAAAACAGGCAAGAAATTATCTTCTTGTCAGAACACAGCCTCCCCCTTTATTTTCCTTCTCTGAAATGCATTCTCCATAGTTTTAGCTAAGACTTTTTCATTGGCATCCTGCATCATAAGCACACTGATATTAGAGGAAAAAACGAATTAAAATGTTTTATGGTCTCAGATACCCTTTCTCTCTTTGTTACTCTTTTCTCTCATTCTTTTTATTCACCGATGGTTGGTTTAAATACTGAAGCCTCACATGCTGCGATGGCAGACAGAAACTCCTAGGATGAAAACCAGGATTTGAAGGCAGATTTATTTATACTGATGGGCACTGATTTGAATCATTTCCAGAATATCAGGCCCCAATCTCTGATGCTCTAGGGGTTGATGAGATAAGTAAGCATGAAGTACTTGGGCAGGATGGTTTCTGCATTGGGGATTGGCTCACATAAACCTGGGCATCACAGTAATCAGCAGCTTTTAAGGAACAGAAGCAACCACTCTGGAATAGGAACTATTACCTGGGCAGCTAACAAATAAGGGTAAACTTATTTGATTGGGGCACCATTTTCTGTTATATACCACTTTGCTTCAGTAACTTCCATTTAGGGAAAATTATGTTACTCTTATTTTTGTGAGTTCTTTTGCAATATCAGACTCTTTTATCAAACTTACTATTTTGTGGAAGGAAAGGTGAGAAAAGATCAGAGCATTGCTAGCAACATGAGTACAAGGTTTGCTAAAACTTTTAAAAGTCTTTATTTACCAATACCATTGTATCATATATGAATGTTTGAATAGCTCAGCAAAGTGTGCCACTCTGAAAAGTACACTTAAAATGTGTATAATTTACTTTGTGAAATTGGCATCTGGCTTAGATAGCCAGTGTAACATAATACTAAGTGAAACCATATTAGCTGAGTAAGGAGGTCAATAGGAACTGAAGCTTGTGGCATTGCTAGTACTCATTACAGCTTATTTAAACTTAATATGCTAAAAAGTTATAAAGTGGCACAATTCGTGATCCTAACTTGTAGTTCAGAGACTCAGTGTATGAGATTTCACTATATAATCTATGAAGTGTTTATATAAGCTACAGATATATTCAGAGCAGTACTTGGCAGAATTCAATGCTTATATAAATCCCCTGGAGACCTTGTTAAAATGCAGGTTCTGAATCAGTAGGTGTGTGAGGGCCCGAGATTCCTAGTTTCTTGACGGCCTGCAGCAGAGGTTACTGCTGCTGTTCCATGGACCACAATATGAGTAACAAGGAGTTAGAGACAAATTACCTAGTCCAAGTACAAAATGAGTTCACTGGAGAGCTCCCGCAATGCAGATGCCTCATGCTAATCCCTCAGAGGCTGCTTTAGCATATTTGGGGTGAGACCCCAAGGTTTTCTATTCCCACCAAACTCTAATGAGATGATGGTACTGTGCATCTGTACAGAATAATCCGAATAGCCCTGACTTACAGGTGCATCATATTGACCAGAAGTTGCTAAGATCCAGGAACAGCCAGATCTGGAATAGAAACTATTAACTGAGCAACTAACAAACTGAAGTACTCAGCTCAAACTCCCCATAGCTCTAACATGAAACAAAATTTAATGATGGTACAACAAAAATTGACTCTCAGGAAATCTGAGATTGTCTAGCAGACTACTGGTCTGGAATAAGCCTCCTGTATGGCTCTCAATGTCTTTTACTATAAAATGGGGCAAATTATTAGTGCTTCATTGATGCTTAGCTAACACAAAAAGCAGAAGGATCAGTTTTTAATTTGGCATATAAATTTTAACCTTTTAGCCATGTCTCTCAAGGAATTAGCAAAACCCATGACAATAATACAAATGAAGACTTCATACCATATTTGGATGAATTTAGAGGTTATACATCAAGCCTGTACATTAGACAATAATATGAATTACTTATTATTGCTGGACCCCAATCCACCTTATGCAATAGTTACATATTCAACCCTAATTCATGAAAATGTCTTAATACTACAGTTTGATACTTGAAAGGAATGGAAGAGGACACTTGTTTCCTCCTAGGAAATAACACTTTAATATTTAAGAATTTACCACATGCGCCATTTGAGAGAAAGGATTTGACAAGTTAATGAATTAGCTTGTCTTGCTATGTCTTCTGTCCTCTTGGAAATGATGCCCATCGCTGGTGTTAGCAGCTACACACTCCACAATCCTTGTTGAATTTTAAGTGAAGCCTCATTATATTTTGAAACAGAGGTTAAAAAACATGGAAAAGCCTTTCCTTGGGAACTGGACAGTGTTATCTATGTGACTAGATGTTTGGGATTTTTCATCAGACTACCATTATTGAATGCGGGATCCTAAGTGACAACAGAAAACCCATATTTGTATTTGTGATATGTAGAGACCTCTAAACATCAGAACCCAGGGAAGAGAATGCTTTTGCCTGCATCTAGGATCATACTTCTTTTGTCGACGTAGGAAACTGAAACTTGAAGTGCATATTAATCAAGGATCACTCAACTTGCTTGATTGCTGGGAAAGAAATGCTGACAACTTTTTTTCTAGAAGCTCTGCAGTTAAAAAACAAAAAGTAGAGTATGCCAAATTCATGTCACTTAGCTCCATAGAAGAAATATTGTATCAAATCAAGACATAATCACCTTCCTTTTGATTCGAGAACACAGTAGAGGCTGCTGTAGAGATTGTTTCCACATTCCTTACATCACTGCTGTTTCTGACATACGTGATTTCATGCAGTATCTTATTTGGAGAGTTCAATAAAAGGTCTTCCTTAAACTTACTGTCAGGTTAAGAAAAAAGCAGATTGCCTCTGCAGACAACCTTATGTTTTTCTTGCTTTGGCTGCCTGGCAGATTGGCACTAAGTTTAGTACTCATCAATAACACTTAACATAGCTGAAAATTACCATACATTTTTGTTTCTTTTCTTTAAATAGTCTCCTTGAATTAAGTTCACTAATTATTTAAAATAATCAGTTATCCAGGAAGATGTAGCAATATACAAAAAAAAAAAAAAAAAAAAAAAGGAAATAAACAACTATTTGAATGATCTATCTTGTAGAGTTCCCATAACTCAAACCAGGAATGTGTATGGTAGAATTTTGTAAGTGACAGAATCTCATGTTGAAGAGGTTTCTATTTTATCCACTTTGTGGTCCAAGATGGCTGCTGGCGTTCCAGCCATCGTCAGGTTAGCACATGTTAGTGCAACTAGAAAGAAAAAGGCAAGTCAGAAGAGCAAAATCGGATTATGTTCCCTTTGCAGCTTTTACAGATGTTCTTTGAGAACTGGGCTCCATGACCACACCTGCTGGGAAATGTAACATTTCCCATGGACTTCTGGGAAATATCATGTTCCATTTCAGGCAGCAGAAAACTCAGGTAATATTAAATTTCTGTGCCTTTGAGGAAGAAGAGGAAAGAGAAGTGCAGATCTCTCTGCCTCCAATTATTTGTAAACATTAGAATGGGGACCTTTAACTTCCCACTACAATAACTGCATGCTTAATCTTTACAATTTTCATAAAGATTTAAAATTTCACGTCCCATTTTGAATTGATCTTTAGTTCTTTCCCCATTTCAAACACTGAAATCTTACATCTTAAATTAGCATAATTTTTAACGGCAAAGTAAATAAGAGTTCTAAATAGAATGCAGATAATGACTTCCAGGATTGTTTGTGTATGTTTTGGCTGTGTTTGGGAACTGAATCGATGATTTATTTTCATAAATATTGATTTCCTTTCCTGATGTTTTATGAACTGAATAGGAAGGGCCATTGTGCTCAATGTTTGTTTTGTTTCCAATTACTCAAAGTGCAGCAACGAATGTGAATATTTCTTGACTGTTTGTATTTTAAACCAACTTTTCAGAGGCTAAATTGAGCATAAGAAATATATTATAAAATTGACTGCATTTGCAAATTGGCATTTGACATTTTCTATTTATAAACATGCTACCGTTTACCCAATATCCAGGATGATTTTTGACAAAAATGAATTTCCATTAACTTGTGTGGTAAATGGCAAATACACACACACACACACACACACACACACACACATATATATATATTTTTTATTGAACTACAAATGTCTATATTGCAGTGAACTTAGATCATTTAATCCTTGTGGGTAAGGTCAAGTGCATTAAAAAAGAATGTGTGTTATAAATACATATTGTGTCAGACAAATAGCTATTACACAGTTTTCCATAATTAACAAAAAAAAAATCCTGCAAGTTGAGTAATCATAATCTTTACTAACTGGACTTAAAAAAATATCATATTGAAGTAATAATCTTACCTTAGGGCTTACACTTCAAATCATACACTGATAGTAATTAATAACTGTTCTTGATTCTGGTGTAGGTTATATGTGAATATGTTTACTTGTGATTGGGAACAATGTAAAATACTACCATTTGGAAAAGTCAGAATTAGAAATGGATTGAATATCTGTTGTTTATCATTTGTCCATGAAACCAATGATGTATTTACAGTTTCAACAATAGTATGTTTCATATCACGAGACTATCCTTATCATGATCAGCCAAGCACCCGTCACTCCTGAGTGTTTTTAACTTCTCAACTAGTTTTCAAAATTTGTTGTCCTATAAAGTAATAAGTAGCCCAAATTTTCTACACACTAATTAAAATTCCATTTCTCATGAATTCCTTAATCGAGTGCAAGTCATTATGTGCTTTGTTGATTCTTAAGTGCAAAGATAATTGCAATGGGCAGCATGAAAAGGGTTTGATTATTGCCTGTCGACTCTTGTGAATTCTAATAGGTCTAATTGCATAGCATCAATTCATCATCTCAGCATCAGTTCTTTTTATTATTAGCTCTCCGAATTGTAATACGTGCATAAAGAAGTGTTGCAGTATATCAGAGATGACATGGTACCTGGCCTATTATAATTCTCAGCCTTTGCCTTGTGCAACTCTTGAAATTAAAAGTTTATTATGGAGCGTCTTTTTTTTTCTGGAAGTAATTCTAAAATGTTCCTGTAGGTTGAAATGAATACTGTCCACTAATCTACATAAATTAGCCTTTGTAATAATTCCATTAATGACTGCCAAGACCTTTTCTGGTGCAGATTGTTCTTATAAATTCAGAACTTAATGGGTTCATTGGAAAACATTTATTGCCCTTTCTAATGGAAATTCCTGGTGGCATTCCTCAAAGAGTTTCTATATCATAGTGGTTATCCTAAGGATGAAGGAAAGAAAATGTTTCCACTGGATAATGGTGAGCAATCTTCCAGGTAACCCAATTAAAGAACTAAAGGACCACCGGAAATTGAGATGTGAATGCCCCGTCATCAACACTTTGAAAATGGAGCAGCCTTAGTATAAGAAACTATGCATTCATCAGCTGACAGATAAACTCATGCTCCATAAGTGTGAGGGAACATATTTAATAATAATGGCCACAAATCCATGCAATTAAACCTCTCTCAAGTATTATACTTTAATTATTATTCCTAATACTCTTTAGGGTTCTTATGAATAAAATTTTAATATAACCATTTTACAGAGAAGGTTGCAGTCACCACCTAGATTACTAGATGGTTTATGGCAAGGCTAGAATATAAAGGCAGAACATTCCCACAGTTTGTAGGCTATTTCCCCCACATGCTACGTGAGTTAATCAAATAAATGTCACCAGAGATGACAACACTAAACTTTGGAAGCAGGATGGTGTTGTTAAAATGTGACTCCAACTCAACCCAAAATTTAAATTGAACTTCAGGTATTTCTATTTCCTTTAGGATAATACGATCGAACGTGATTATAATCCTTGCTAGGGAAAGAGTCAATTTTGTACGATTGCTGGCTGGCAGTTAAGCAAATTGAAGGAGGGAAAATGTCTTGGTTATCTATTGCTGAGTAACAAACTATTCCAACACTTGGAATAAATCAACAACTGTTCTATTAGGCTTGCAGATTCTGTGTGGCAGAAGTGCAGATCACTCGTCTCTGCTCCACAGTGTCTGAGGACTTATTGGGAAGGGCTTGAATGTTTGGGAAATGGGTCACATATCGAGTACCTGGCAGGGGATACATGACATTCCTCACTGAATGGGCTCAGCTAGAGTGGCCCAGCAGTGTGCCTTTGGAACTGAGTTTTAGAGCGAGCATACAGAGAGCAAATATTTCAAGTGATGGAGGAAGAACATGAGGGCTCTTCACCTTCTGGTGCAAGTTTCACAGCATCACTTCGGCACATTTTGTTGGTTGTAAGCAAGTCACTGTGGCCGTCTGAGGTTCATTGGAAGGTGATTTATAGCCTAGATTTTGATGAAAGAGTGGCAAGGTCACACTGCGAAAGAGCTGGAGATATTGGTGTGTCCATTTTTGGATCATAGATGCTGCCACTGAGGAGATAAGCCAACTTCCTGGTATTGCTGCTGGGCAGTAAAGCAATTTGGAAGAAAACAGTCCCCTACCAGGCATCAATTACTGTCTTAAACATCCCTCTGAAGATTACATTAATGAGACGATACCTGTTTTTACTTTGTGTGTTCGTGTGATGAAAAACAAGAATACACCCTGATTCATTTTTCTATAGAACAAATATTTGATTCATTTTCAGAGGATCCTTCAAAATACATAGTTTAAATGTAAATATTTTATTAAGGTGTTTGAGCTGATTTACAAATATAAAAAATTTTAAAAAAGCAGTACTCCTAAATTTACTATCCTCAATAAAAATTTTAATTTACTCTACAGTTCAGGAGGAAACATCCATATCTGGTAGCATACATAGAATTATCCCTTTCTATATTTTCATACTTTTAAAAAGTTGAGATAAAATTTACATACAATGAACTGAGATGATGCTATATACCGATGGTTCTTAGTTCACAATAGTTTGACATGGTTTTTGTTTTACAGTGGTGCAAAAGCAGGATGCACTCAGTAGAAACCGTATTTCATATCTTAACCATTGATCTTTTCCCCATATTTTATGTACAGGGTTTTCAGTTATGCTTAGCTGGAGGAACAGGAAAAAGTCCATCTGTTCCATCTTCTTCCTGTCTTACTTTTTGCTTTTTCATGGCTATGTTAACACCAGTTCTAGGTGAATGCTAAAGTTAAGAGAAGGTTGATGGTAACTTCACAATTAGCACAGTGCCTACCCCATGGAAAGCACTCAGCGAAGATTAGGTTTTTTTACAACCCAAATGTCTATGAACTTTCATAGAGCAGTTGTGTTGGTCTTAGGCAAAGGAGGGGAGGAAGATGTGTTCTACCAGTGCTTCACTAGTGCTTTCAGGAATCTTCTCCACATTTACAAACAAATATCACAGAGACAGCTACTTTTACCTGTGTGTGGTGACTTCACATGCATATGTATAAACATGCATAAAAACCTCAGACTTTTACATATTGATTAAGGCAAAAAACCTGGAGCCAAACACACAGACTCTGAAATCTTCCTGGAAGGACACGGAGGAGCTTCTTTGCTTCTTAAGAAGATGGTAATGTGTGCTTATACATGTTGATGTAATCTTTTCTCTGGCTCCCCAAAGAGTTTATTTGTAAAACAAAACATTGTGCTTTCTATAGTCCGTCTTTGTAATTCTATTCCTGATGAAAGCCCTGTGATCAGCCAGCACAGCCACATCTGAGGGCTTCAGATCTCCTGATAGATCTGCGTGTTTTCTATGTACCACTGTAGTTTATCTCTCCCTTCATTATTTATGACCTTCCCTTCAATTTGAGTACTTGGTCAACTGACTGGCTTGCATGAAATATGGAATCAGATTTTGTGAAATATGGAAGTGGCTCTCAGGTCTGTAAGGCAGATGGTTCCCCTGACTAGGTATTTTGTTTAGGTAGTAACAGAAGTTTTCAGCCATGGGATTCAAATAGAAATGTTCTACTTTGTCATCTTTCCAACTACATATTAATCCAATCTTTGGCCCTGCCTTCATCTATTCAAAGTCAGCTTTCCTGCACAGCCTTTTTTCATTTTTTCCTTCTTGTTCCTTCACTTAAGCTGAGAGCATACTCTTCAAATTCTCTGTCTTCTCACAATCTTATAATTTATATTAGCTTCAGTCTCTCATTTAGTGTCACTAGTGCTCTGTTAACATTCAATTCAGAGTGAGCTATTCATACCACAGTATTTAATCAAAATGTGTTTATCTTTTTGACTGTTTACTATAATGTGTAAGAGCTAAAGGAGAAATTGAAACAAATTTTACTCTAGACAAGTTTGCTAGGAAAATGTATCACAATTTCTTTGTTTTTTTTTTTTTTCTTGGCAGAACTGGGGATTGAACTCAGACTCTTGCGCTTGCCAGGGAAGCGCTTATTCCACTGAGCCATCTCCCCAGCTAAAGCTACTTTTCTTGTTATATTTGCTTACATGGGGAAACATTAGAAAACATTACAGTTAGTATGTGTGACAACAGGGCATGGCAGGCCAGGAGAGGCCACAAAGGTCAACAGAGAAAATCCATTAATAGAGTATTATCCAAGAACCATAGCTGGAGGGAGTAGTGGTATGCAGACCTAATGTAGAATTTGGGTGCCAAAGAAACACCAAAATACCAGATCAAGTTTAGAACTTTGGTAAGACAGTTTCTGCCTCTACAGAAGAGTAGTGGTTTTTGGTTTTTTTTTTTTGGGGGGGGGCAGAAACAGGGCTTGAACTTGGGCCCTTGTACTTGCCAAGCAAGCACTTAGTCTACTAAACTATCTCCATGGCCCCTAGACTAGTAATTTTCAATATATAGTGCTCAATCGTGGTATCAACATCACTTGGAAATTGGTTAAAAGTGCTAACTTTTGGTCTCCATCCCAACTCCATCCCACACCAACTGTCTCAGAGGCTGTGGGCTGTGTGACCCAGGATCCTGCTTTCCCATGATCTCCAGAGGATCCTGATTGCCTTCAGGTTTGAGACTACTGATCCATACTTCTAAGTAAGGATGAAAAGAGTGGCTAGTTGGGAATTTGGCAGATACTTTGGCTTAAGCAAGGGCACAGCAAGAGCATGACCAAAAGCAAGTTAAGTAGAGCTCATTCTAAATGGCTACCAGAGGAATTAACCAAATTCTGTTCAAATGGGTGTGAAGAGTTACATTTGATTACTCGCATATAGGAAGGTTTAAGAAGAAATGAATTCTCCACAGAATAAGTTCGCCACCAACTTGAAATATTTATGTCACTACTTTTTGGACACTAGGCATTCTGGTCATTCAAGGCACTGTTATATTTTGTTCCCTGGACTTACTTGACTATATTAGGGAAGTATAGGCAACCAACCTTGTTTACATGTGTTAATTAATTTGATTATAAAAAGAGGATGCTCTCCTTCCTATGATAGTTATACAGGCCTCTTTGGAAGATCTGCAGGAAAATAGTAAGAAACATTTGCCTTCAGAGAGGCCTTTGTTTTCTTTTCTTTTCAAAGTTATATGTCAAGAGCTTTCAGATTGACCTCAACCAGTTTTAGGCGCACATTTGGAAATCCAAGTCCATAAAAGTAAGGAGGAGCCAATGGACTGGGTTATGTTACTAGTGCAATATGGAATCATCTGGTTCTAACCATTTTCTCTGAGCAAAAGCATTTAAGCAAGTAGGTATGAGGATGTGGTAAGGAAGAATGAAGATGATACCTGGAAAAGTAAGAGTGGCCATATCTGATGGGCTCATAAGCTCTCACTGAAATCACCTCAGAAAGCCATATTTATCAGGAGCTGCAAAAGCAGCCACCCACATCCTGGGCATGAAGATTCTGAATCACAAGAGAATCCCAAGGAAATTTTCTTTTCTAATTGTAACAAAAACCTTTTATTTCTTCTCTGGCCTCTGTGCTTTCTCCAGCTCCTTCTTCTCATCCAAAGAAATATATACTAATTATTTACCTGACAAAGTTCTCCAAGTAGGATAAATATGCCCCCATTCTTCTCCAGCCTTGTTTAGCACAGTGGTAATCTATGCACTCGGAGGAATTCCACCATGTGATACTACAAACTTCGACTTCTATTTTTTTCACACACTTTTCAAAACCTAAGAACTAAGATCTAAATGAGGACTCCCAAGAGTATTCCATGGACTCCTAGTCCACGACTAGATTCTTAGGCCCAAGTACACATTTACAAAAGAGCCTGCCTTTGATACAGTTCTTGTTGCTTACACAAGATATCTGACACCCAAGTTAAATGAGGGAAGGTTTATTTGGGCTCATGATTTTTAGAGGTTTCAGTCCATAATCATCTGGCACCAAGGCCAAGGGGCATGGCCAAGCAGGGGAAAAGCAGCAGAAGATAAGTAGCAGCAAAAGAAAGCAATATGTGACAGAACAATGATTTTCTTACTGTCCCTGATATCTTCTTATCCACACTACTCACCCTTAGGGTGGTAGCACTCAGAACCATGGCGGTACATCCTTAATCCTAGCATTGCTCCAAGAATCCCAGCACCACAGCCTTGATCCCAGCAGTGTGTACCCTAAATTCAACCACTTCCGAAAACCCACACCTATCACTACATGAGGCAGTCATCCAGATACAAGCCATAACAGAACCATAAGTATTGTCATGAGATTCCGTAGTTTTATTGTATTTGTCTTCTTTATGACTTTCTTCTTTAATAAGAAAAGGCAAAATATGGCAAAGCATAACTGGCTTAATCTTATGCAGACTTTCGTGCTATTCTAGCAATAAAGTTGTGGTTGGCAATTCCGTTAGAAAGGTTAATCTTGTCCTCCAGATTTTTTTTATATGGTGTTAAAATACATAGTTGCAATTCACTTATTGTATTAGAACTACTGCAGTTATTATATTGGCCCTATGTAACAAAATAAACAGTAAAACTGTTAAAATCCTTTCAAAATATGGCGATGATATTGTCTTTTGTGTATTCATAATGCTCGCATAACCAGGATGTTTTGGAAGCTACTTGATTTTTTTCCCTTTTTATCTCTGGATAGCTATATTTGTAACAAGGCATACAAATCTAATGTTTAGGATAAAACAAAATCCTTTTACTTGAAGTAGGATTTATTGCAATTAATTCATGATAATTAACTGTCTACAAACAACTTCTCATAATTGAACTATATTCCTCTGGTAAAGTGTAAATCTATGTTTATTTAAAGTATATAATATAAAAATGGAGCCTGAAATAAGTCTGCTTGGAACACAGTTGTCATCAGTTCTAAAAGAAGAAGCACTATATAATAGCTACTATGATGTGGATGCATATGTTCTGAGCCATGAAAATATTGAATGTATTTCTTTTCTCTGCCTTTCCCTGTAAATTTTATGTGTACTCATTTTAAACTGGATAGCATGTTTTATTAAATCATGTTTGAAACCAAAATTGTATCTTTCAGCCTTAAAAATAGCAATTTTTTATCTAGTTGTTAGCTGCATGAGAAATAGATTTCTTGTGAAAGTATGTACTTGCATAATTCATTAAGCAATTATGTTACTATTTTTTTTTTTCTTATTTGAGATATCCTAGGGGGCCAGCCAAATAGCTCAGTGGAATAAAATGTCTGCAAGGAGGTGCAGGGGCTGGGGGTTCGATCCCTGGGCATGCCATTCTGGCCCTGCCTCAGGGGCATGCTGTGATGGTGTGGTGGTGTGCTCCTGTAATCCCAGCACTTGGGAGACTATAAACAAGAGGATCACTATGATTCCAATCTAGTAGTGAGACCCTGAGCACCCTGTAGATCTTTACACACACACACACACACACACACATACACACACACACAAAGAGATATCCTGATAAGGGACTGACCTTTTGCATTACAGAAAATACCCTGATAGTCAGAGCTGATGATATATAACTGTAATCCCAGCACTTCAGAGGCTGAACAAGAGACTCTTCATGAGTTTGAGGCCAGCATGGGTTACATAGTGAGTTCAAGGTGAGCATGATCTACATAAAAGAACCTTGTCTCAAAATTATACCTGATGAAAATACATACAATTTTATATGGCTATATATAAAAGTGTCAGAATAAAAGAGCCAATGTATACATTAAGTGAATTAAAGCCCACTGAGATAATTATCACCAAGTCTTGACTTTGCCAACAAAAAATCTATATCCAGTAAAAGGTTGATGAGGGAAATATATATATATATATATATATATATATATATATATATATATATATATATATATATATATATATATGTGTTCAAGGGAAAGAAAGGACATCTAGGGATAAAAAAATGTTCTTGGAAATTAAAGAAAGAAAATGGTTTCAAATGAAAAGACATGTTTGAAAGAAAAGAGTTGAAGATTAAATTAGGAAGAATAAATCAAGAAATATTCTAAACTGTACAACAGCTAAAGTATTTGCAAGAAAATGAAGAGAATCAGTATTTACTCCCAAACATATAAACTCAACTCTGAAGAATTCTGGAAAGAATGGAGAAAAAGAAAGAGAAGTAATAGTTGCATAACTAAAATGATATTTTAGTTTATCTTGTGTTGCTCTAAGAAAATACCTTACACTGCATTATATATAAAGCAAAGAGATTTTATTTGGGTCATGATTCCAATGATTTGAGGGTCCAAACACATGATGCCAAAGTTGTGGTGAGAAACACTCCCTCTTAAACCCATGACAATGAAACACAAAGAGAAATGGTAATAGGTAGAAGATACGGTATGCAAAAAGAGAAAAAAGATAAAAGCTGGATTTTCTCTTTGGGTTATGGTTCTAACCTGCTCCTACCAACGTGACCCACTTCAAAAACACTACATCAATCCATTGCTAAAGATGAAGCCTCCACTACCCACTATGCCCATTGGAGAGGTCGCTCCTCTGCGGCATTACCACCTGTAGGGACCAAGCAAAACTCATACTTCTGCAAAGGAAAAATTATTTTTCCATCCTAAAAAACAAAGAAATATTGAAAATTCAGTATCCCAAGGATAAATAGCAAGTGTTTTAAGACTTTCAGAGAGAAATTAAAAAAAAATCTACCTTACCTATGGAACTACGAAAATCACCTTGTCCCTTTCCTTCATTAGAACAGAATGAAGCAACATATTCAAGACCTTAAGACAAGTGATTTTGAACCTATAGCCAATATGTCAGAATTACATTCTAGAATTAGAACAAACTAAAAATATTTGGAACTGCAGGGGCTCAGAAAATACCTAGCCACAGACCATGTGTCAAAAGAATTATTCAATATAATTAGGTAACATAATTATTCAATATAATTATATTATTTTATATAATATAAATAATTTATATTTATATAATATAAAAATAATCATGACAACATGAATTTAATAACAAGACCAACAGTATGAGAAGTACTGGAAGAAGCAGTAGAATGTAAAGTCTTACATAATTTATTAATGATATGTATAGATATAAATTTAGAGAGTAATGATGAAATACTGATAAAATATAATCATACTGCTGTCCTATAAAGGACATATTGCATTATAAATACAATTATGTACAAGTGGTAATGAAAATCAAGCAAATTTTTATCAAGATTTGCATGGCAGATGCTAGATTTGGTGTTTTAGAAAAAATATTAATTTATTCCTTCCTAATGAACTTGACTAGTAGGTATTATTGTTTCTCATTTGAAAGAAAGCAATTTACCTAGTTATAGAGCTATACCATTAGGATATAATTTTTTCTTTCTTCATAATTATAATCATGTATTCCATTGATCATCTACTTTGTTATTTTTAGGTACTTCTCCATAATATAATTTTCCTACTCATACCAAATTTACTTAGTCTTTAACTCAACTGATTTTTTTCAACACAATTCCCTGAGGCATCTTATCACATTTTTCTCAATCACAGCCCTATTTCTAAAGAAAGATGAAAATTTTTATTGACTGACTTATATAGAATAGTGTGTTACTACAAAACTGGTTCCCAGATGTTATTTATTTATGTTCAGGTATTTATTTCTTTTAAAACCTTACATTCTTGACTTAACTTGCAAAGCTTCCATGAAAGCAATTCATTGCCGCCATCTGAATTACTTTGAAAAGGTCTTTGGGTTTTGTTTGAGTGGTTTTATATTAATGGTTTCCACTAAATAATCTCGCAGAAGCACATGTTGACCTCTCTGAATGTTAGTCTCACAATGAATCATATTCGAAAGGCTCAGTGATAGATTCTCTTCTCAGTAATTCTGTCAGCCCCAAAATAGTCAAGGAAGGGAAAAAGTTAAAAAAAGAGAATCCGCCTTGATGCTGGAAAATGAAGTACCTTTGATTGTATCTTTTCTTTTCTTTTTTTTTCTTTTTCTTAATCTTACTAAGCCTTTTTCCATTCTTGTTCCCTTTCTACATTTTACTTTTATGCTGAAGACAGGTTCTCAGAGGTCTGACAAACATTACAACAATTCAGATTCAATCACGGTTCTACATTCGTAATTCTTTGGTCTCCTCAGTTGCCCAGTGTCAAGTCCCTGGGAGTGAATTTTTGATTCATCCCTTTCCCTTCTTCTATTCATCCTACAGCTGCCAGAATTCGTTTACTTCTTTTTATGATTTTTGAGTCACCTTCCTCTCTTTCCTTTTCTCCTTCCCTGGTTAATATTGGCTTGTCTCATTTTCCTTAAGAGCTTTGACTCCACTCTGCAAAGAAGAAAGTGCAAGGCGGTCAAACCATTGTTATAATTTATTTGGGGAATTCATGATTTCCAAAGGAAATCTCTGCCTATTGCCAATAATGTCTTGTAGAATTCTTGCTTTAAAAAACTGCTCCTTCATTTTGCAGAAGTAAGTGATCTGATAACATTAATCTTACAGTTTCTTTCTTGAATCCTTGAAAACTATGTAAGAATTGCTCCTCCATTCTCAGGATGCTGGAAAACAGAAATGTCCTGTTCAAAATCTTAGAGGGGAAAGAGGGAGATGGAGAAGGAGAGGGAGAGGGAGGAGAGGGAGAGGAAGAGGAAAGAAAGAAAGAAAAGAAAAGAAAAGAAAAGAAAAGAAAAGAAGGAAAGAAAGAAAGAAAATTGTTTTAGATTCTGGAGATTGAGCAAAGAATAATTGAATTTAGTTAGCATTATTCCTAAAAATGTCTTCATCTATATAAATGGGAAATTAGATAAAATATTTTTCTTTTAAAACTTTGTACAGATTTTAACATTTATGTTCATTCTCTTAAACCACAACAGAGGTCAACCACAGATGCAGGGAAATAAAGCAGGGTTTTAAGTGTCAGATACTCAGCATATTAGGTTTCCTACGTAAGTCACAGGGTAATAAATCCTAAATATCTCTAATATGGTCCCAAATCCTAAAAACAGCTGCCACAAAACCATCTTGAGTGACTGCCTGGCTGGAGATAAATTTTAAGAAATATTATTTTAGTATCATAGTCTCCACTAACAATAACTAGGAAGTACCATTTTTTAACAAATTTGCTACATACAGTTTTCCTTACAGAGTTAAAAGAAGTCAGTGTTTCTTCCAGCATAACCAGCTAAAGTAGTTCATGGTGTCCATTTTCCTTTTGAAAAATAAATATTCTCTCTTAACTATTAGATCTCCACAAGGAGAAGTTCTAGTGCGGTGGTTCTCAGAGGGTGAGTGGAAAGTCTGAGAACAGCTTCAGTGCGTGTGTGATGAGCTCATCGCATCGGAAAGGCAGTTTGGGTGTAGATTGATCTCCAGAACTCCAGCAACACAAGCCAATCTGTTCTTGCTCTTGCTGTAAACACCCATTGTGAAAGAATTTAATGAAATTGCCATAATTATTTAAATACTTTATCATTCTCACCCACCCACACTTTGTTCATGTTGCTGAACTTGTAAAAGTTGAATACATGAATAATGCAACTTTGCACTTAAGAAATTTCTGCATATTCTTTAGGTTAGAAGCTATGTCAATTTAATTCTTCAAATATTCTGTCCTTTTCATTTGTCCTCTCAATAGAAGGACTTCTTAAGGAAAGAAGCAGTGGAACTTAATTCGGTGCTATCCACCATTAAAAGGGAACTGAATGACAGCTGGAACAGGTATAGTCCAGAGTTGTCCTATGAATGGAATAATCTCATAAAAAATTGTCTGGTTTGTTTTGACGGAATGGTTTATTCAAATGTCACTTTATCATTTTATCCAAATGTCACTTTTTAAAGAAAGGTGAATAGTGATCCCATTAATTTTTGAGAAGACATGTAGAAAGCCTGTCACGCTCCTGTTTTGTTATTTGAGGTAAAATCAGTTTTTAAAACAAAACAGATTATAAAATGAGCCACATGCAGATGAAGGGAATGACACATTTAGAAAATGTGCTTATTTAATTATCTCTTCTAAAACAAGAAAGGGAGTCACTACACTTTTTGTCTATTGGGAAGTCTTTCTAAAGACCTTTTGTTAAAGCTATGTTGAAATTATTTTTTCAAACAATCATCTGTAGTGCAGTTGTCAGGAAATGTTTGATTAGGTTTTGATGAGTGTTTCTCTGGAGAAGCAGCTTCTCAGTTCTATAAAGATTGGTGCTGACTGATCTGAACCAGTATAACTAGATTCCGTTGCTTGCCCAACTGGACTACCCATCCTACCTCATTGTTTTCTCCAACCCAGTACATCACCTTTGATTAGATTGTTGATAATTGTATTAGCTTTTATTTTATAGCCCACAAGTTCACTAATTATCTATTAGGTAACTGTTCTCATAGAATGTTTGGCTTTGTAGGAGACACAAAAGCAAATTTGTCATGTACCCTGCAGTGGAAGCATAGAGTCACTACAGGAAAGTAAGAATCACAGAATCATAACATCTCAGAATGGGAGAAACTCTCTGAGCATATACAGTCATACTTGGCTGCCTTTGGTGGTAGGAAATGCCTTGATTTCTCCAACAAAACGTCATAATATTGAATGACGCAAACTGATTATACCTTGTCAGAAATGTTAAATGCCATATCAATATTGGTCAAACATAGGGAAATTAGTTCATATTGTAGGGTTAATCTCCAGGAAGTTAAACTCTTTGTG
Source organism: Ctenomys sociabilis (assembly GCA_004027165.1). NCBI lineage: Eukaryota > Metazoa > Chordata > Mammalia > Rodentia > Ctenomyidae > Ctenomys > Ctenomys sociabilis. The sequence goes on from PVKA01006899.1 coordinate 17,738, forward strand.
TCTCATGGAATGGAAGCCTTTTCTGAGAGAAAAATGGGAAGGACTGCACGTATCTTCAGGTAGAACAGTCTTGGAATCAGAAAAGCAAGTGATCCATGTGGTGAGAATGAAGGGAACCTTGCAAATCTGGCCCAGAGAGAATTTTATCCATGAATGTTTATTGAATGAAGGATACAAGTACTGACTGAATGAATGATTGCAGAAGAATCTTGCTCGGGCCTGTGTCAATTACAGAGCTATGAAGGAAAAAGGCTGATTACAAACCAGCAAATACAAATTCAGCAGCAGCCTGTGGGGCCTGCCTGGCCCTATGGGTCCTCTGTATACTGCAGCACCAGCTCAGATTCTGCATCAGGAATTCCCCACACACTGGGGATGAGCGTGCATTCATCTTTACCCACAACAGAGAATTTCTGAAGCTTATTTTCTCCTTCAATCCTAAAATACTGGGTTTTGCATCTCTCTGAAAAGCTAAGTTGCTGTCATCTCTTGACCCAGAACAAAGATCTTATTATCATCTTCTTTGAAAAAGTCACATTGTCTGTTTGGACTTCCACCTCCTCTCACCCCTACTGCTGAAGTACTAGAAATGCCATGCATTTGACTCATTTCCTTCTAGGACGTGTTCTGTTTGAGTTCATTCTAAAATGACACTAAATATTGGAATTTTGTGGTGAGTTCAGCTTCCCACAGTCCCTCTGAGACCTCTCTCTGTTGGAAATAACACCATTGTGATGCAGATGTCCTCAATACCCCAGGAATCTCAAAGACTCTGTAAGTGGTTGACTATAGGATATCCCTTTTATACAGATTTCAATCAGCATTATTAAAAATAGTTATGTGTAAGGGCCCAGTTTGAAACAGGACATAATCCCATCAGCAAGGCCAATTTTTGTGACCAAGGACAATCTTAAATTGATCTTTTGCAGGAATGAGAGAAAGCTGAAAAAAAAAAATAAAATAAAAAATGAGCTTTGCCTCAACCCTCTTTAAAATGTAGAAGATAACATTTGGAAGAAATTGATTGAATAATATTTTATAGCTTGAGCTTAAAACTTTCACAGTTTTGAAGTCAATTAAGCATAAAACATATTGTCAGTACATGATTCACCAAACATGGAAACATTATCACATTTGCATGCAAAAATCAACCCTCAACTCGAGCTGGGTGTTTGGCATTCAAGATTTGACAGTGCATTCTGTGTGCCTTTATCAGCTGCAAAATGCAAATGGAATTTAGTTGCTGCTTGCTTAATCTTAGACATAGACATCTATAGCACCAAGGAGGTTGAGAGAGGTAAATCAAGAGCCCTGTGTGAGAAAACAACAGCAAAAAAAGAGTCAACTCACAGAACTGAAAGAGAATGGATTTGAAAATAGCATCGTTGGTGCTAGTTCATTTCCAACTCAGAAAGTGGCTGTGGTCTTTCTGGATAAGGAAAGAAATACATCATGCAACTAAAGAAATGTAAGAGAGTAACCCAAATTTAGAAACGTGCTCCAGGGAAATAGTTGAAGTACATTCTAGGTAATGTTTGCTGCAGATTGAAAAGGAATAGCTTATGGACAATTGATTGTTTCTTCAAATATATTTTAAAAAAAACAAGCTTTGAAAACGTGTATGTAAAAACATTGATCTATGTAGAAAGAAAAGACAGCATTCATTTCATAATGCAATCAGGTGGTAATTCAATTTCTTGTTAACTTCAAGTATTCTCTTTCAGGTCGTAGATTAGTGGTGTTTAACATACAAATTGGCCAATAGCATTTACAAATAGTACCTTTAGTGCTTGGTTTTGTGGTTGTGTCTCTTGAAAAGAAAATGAATTTAATTCCAAGTATTGGTTTGCTTCTTGAAATTCATGCAGTTTGAATATGATTGACAGGGTGCGGCAGCATTATGCCGTCTGATAGATGGACCGATTAGACTTCCGAATACAGGAGTGGAGTGAATGAAAGCAACGTGTAATTGATTCTCCACTTGGTCTGACTGTCATTAACAGTTTGAATGTAGCACAGTCACTTTGCAAATGGAAAACGAACGCAACCTATATGTGCTCTGTCGTTTGTTTTAAAATTCATTATGCTAATATTTTATCAGAGAATATTTCTGCTGCATTTGTTTTGCCAAGGATAAGTCTGATTGAATCTATGTAAACAGTTCTACTGCTTTCAATATTTATTTGGCATTCCAGTCACACGCTTTGCAATGCACGCTTTTGAAAACGAAGGTGGGCTGCTTCCTACACGGCTTTCAAAAATCCTGCTCTACCCTCCTTTCCTATGTAGCTTAGACTAATTCCCCAGGATAAACAGGGGTGTAGGAGAACAAGGTGGCAGTTAAAGCATCAAAACAAAACAGCTGATTTATCAGCTGATTGATTTCAGAAATAGATGAACAAAGCAGGCTCCATCTGTCTTGCTGCACTTTAGTCTGATGAGATGCAAAAGGACCTTGTCTCGTTTTCCCTGCTTCCTCAAGGAGTTGCACTTGAAATGTTGATTAAATGTATAAATTGCATTTCTGCGCTCTCAACTTTCCTGAGTGAAATAAGAGAGGGCTTCATTGCAAGAAGTTTGCTTTTCTTTCTTGAACATGGAGGTGGTCACTTTGGGAAAGTAGCATCACTTATTTTATAAAAAAAGTGTCATGACAAAATTTCTTAGCAAAATAATGAAGCTCAAGAACTTAGTAGGGAGTGACTGCATGTACCTCTCCTTAGAAGGTGGGTTGCATTCCACTGAGGAAGTTCATTCACTGTCCAAAGTCCTACTTCACTGTCTAGTCTAATTCTTATCAATTCAAACTCAGGCTATTCCCTTAGTTAGCTTCCTTACTCATAAGCTAACTAAATGACTATTTTCTACACTGGCAACATAAACAGAACAATATTTTTGAAACAATGAATTAGGTAATCTGGGGAACCATCAGGACCTCTCCCTGCTTCCTTTTTACCTATTTTCCATTTTGTTCCCATCTCATATTTATAGCTCACAAAAAATTGCAAGACTGAATGTATGACAGCCATTCCTGACTGTTCCTTGGGGCACATGTTCCTGACAGTTTATAAGGCAAAATAAATAACACAACTAATGCTGAGCTAGGCAATGCCAAGTAGGAGGTATGATTATACCACACTCTCCAAATTAGACTGTGTTTCAATGAATAAATATATTAGTGTCATATTGGCATAGGGATGCTCTAGGACTTCCAGATGATATGAAGGAATAACTGTCAACTTGCTAGATATCTGATACACTGGGTTCATATTCTCCAAATTCAATAATAAATTCTAAGGAACAATGGAAGGTAAGAATAAGAAAGAGAGACCTTTTGTCTAAGAGAGACAGAAAGGGACTCAAAATGGTTTGCCCATGAGCACATTTGTGTGTGTGTGTGTGTGTGTGTGTGTGTGTGTGTATGTGTGTGTGTGTTACTGGGGACTGAACTCAGGACCCTGTGCTTGCCACACAGGTGCTTATTCTACCCAGCTATCTCCTGGCCCCAGGCACACTTTCTTAAGGGAGGTTTTATAGAGCAAAAATCACAAGGTGGCTATGAAATCAAGCTATAGCTGTAAGGTGGGACAAAACTATTGCCAACCAATAAAGTTTAAACTACAGTCACTTAAGGGCTACTGGTCCAATGAGGAAGCAGGTCACACAGCAAGTGTGCATGGGAAGAACAAGAACCTTTCCAGGAAGGAATGCAGGGTGGATCTGGTCTGCCGCCCAAATGATTGATGTCCACTTAGATTATAGAATGTTATTGTTTATCTCAGGGATAGGTGCACTCACTGCATCTTTGTCTTCAGGCCTTGGCCTTCAGCGAATGCCCTTCCAGCCACAGCTGTAATGTTATCATCTTCGGAGTTAACTCCTTTGAGGCCATCGCCTTGTCTGACTGCCTATAATACCTCTTCCTAATTTATCAGTCCATAATAGTATTCCAGTCTTTGTCTAGCTCTGATTTTTATTAAGTCAGTAGTTGACTTATTAGATAATAGGTGTGAGAACTTCATGCTAATAATAGATTTAATTATATCCATCCTTTTCTATGATTTTGTATTTATCTTCAACCAGACTTTGATAAGCATGCTAATAAAAAAAAAGCCCTGACTATCTGAGAAATCTTATATTATGGCTATTTAAAAGTACTGTGTGTCCACAGATGCTTCTTCCCCTAAAGAGATGGAGTTTATATGCATAAAAATATGGGTGTGTGTGTATGTGAGAGAGAGAGAGAGAGAGAGAGAGAGAGAGAGAGAGAGGGATCCATCTAGTAGAGTACAATGGTGGTGATGGTGTGTGACTCCCAAGGCTGAGTTATAAAAAGCAACCCTATTGGTACACTTGATTCTTGTACTCTGAACTGTACTTGAAGTAAAACTCTGAGGCTGAACTGCTGAGCACAAAACCCCATTAGCTCACATAGAGTGTCTGAGTCTCTACCAAGAGAAAGATGCCTGTTCAGGCCTTAACTGCTACAGATCTTTGCTTCAGTGCCAGCCACTGCAGACTGCAACCTCAGAGAGACCTGCTTTTTCCCTTTCAGAATTTTCTTTTCTTTCCCTTTTTTCTGAGACAATTTCTCACTGCGCAATTCAGGATGTTTTTTACTTCACTATGTAGCCTAGGCTGGTCTTGCTTCACAGTAATCCTCCTGCTTCAGCCTCACAAGTGCTAGGATTACAGGTATGCATCACCACACCCAGCTATTACAGAATTTCTAACCCCCCAAAACAACAAGAAAAAATGAAATGTTGGTACTTGTGTTCAGCTGTTATGTTTTAGAGTAATATTTTGCATAGCCATGCCTACCCAGAATCTGAAGGGTATTTTGTTTTTGTTTTTATTTATTTATTTATTTTTGTATTTAGTACAGGGTCTCACTACACAGATCGGACCCATAGTGATCCTCTTGTTTTCAGCCTCCCAAGTGCTGGGATTATAGGCCTGTGCCACCATACCCAGTCTTAGTCCCTGTCTCAGTGTGCTCTGGGGGTGGGGCTGGCACATGGTGGGGGAGGGGATAGGACCTCTGTCCCTGCGCCCACCTAAGTAAGTGCTTTAGTCTACTGAGCTATCTGGCCAGCCCCAGAATCTGAAGTTTTACCAACAGTTGTACTGCGGTTTATAAACAAAGGAACTGCTAGCATGGGCTACCTAATGACTTGAAGGCCAGTCTGAACTACATAGTAAGACCCTGTTTTGCTTTGTCTTGTCTTGTTTTTTTTTTTTTTTTTTTAAAGAAAAAGTAAAAAAGAAAGAAAGGAGCTAATGAGTCAGTCCCTCCCCTGTACCACAGTGCCCTAATAATTATGTATGTTTCAATAACCCAATAGGGAAGTTGCAAGCCAGTCCCCTTCTCTCCATTCAGCCACAGCACAGCACCACCCTAATGATTTTCCAGGCTTACACTCATCATGTCTTGACCCTAAGGGGGCAGATCATCCACACCAATGAGAAAGGCAGGGGGAGGATTCCCAGCATCTGAATCTTTAAATGTGGAAGCCTGAGTTACAGGCCTTTATTTCCCTTAGTCCTTCTGCCTGTTCCTATGCTACCATCTGGTGATCTTCAGTAAACATAGCTACTTTCTTTTCTTTTTCTTTCTTTTTTTGTATTTTAGGGAAGAGTCTACAGAGCGTTCAGAGTCTCACTACTAGATCAGACTCACAATGATCTACCTATTTACAGCCTCCCAAGAACTGGATTACCGGCATGCACCACAAAGTCCAGTGTGAATTGCTGTCTCAGTGCACCCTGGGGGTGGGGCTGGCATGCCAGGCCCAGGGATCGAACTCCAACCCCTGCACCTGCTTGCAGGTGCTTTAATCCCCTGAGAACATAGGTATTTTCTACATAATACAAGGAATAGGCTTGGCAACTCTTTTGTGTCCTGCATAAGATCCTTGACTATTTTTATCCCTCTGACTGTAACTCTGGGATAAAGAATAGAATTCATAGGAAGCAGACTGCAATTTATAATACAAGGGCACACTATTTCCTCTAATAAGTGCTCTTCTTGGGAGGAACGTATTTATAATCATGTTGTCACTGTGCTGTGGTGTCATCCCACATTAGTCTATGGATTTTGGTGCATTATTTTGCTTCAGGGTTCATTGAATGAGAGAAGTAGATTTAATTATTGATGTCATACTTTTCATTGATAAAAATTCCTGACAGTCATTCAAAATTTTTGGCTATTGAGATACTTTTGAAGCATATTTTTAATATATTACTACTTTAAGGCATATGAGATCCAGCTTGCATATTAAAGTTATGGTAATTCTTTTTCTGTATTTTTAGGGAAGTGTCTACAGGGTGTTCAGGATCTCACTACTAGATTAGACCCAGTGATTCTCCTGTTCACAGGAGACTCTCCCAAGTGCTGGGATTATAGGTATAGCCAGGGAGCAGAGAGAGAGAGAGAGAGAGAGAGAGAGAGAGAGAGAGAGAGAGAGAGAGAGAGAGAGAGAGAGAGAGAGGAGCTAGGAAAGACTGTGTCCTTCCAGATTATAGTCTCAGGGACCCACTCCTAGCCAGGCCTCTCCTCCCCACAGCACATTGAGATACTGGAATCATTTGTGAATGAACCCACTCTAGTGTCCTCCAGATGACTATCCTGTCCCTGTGATCCAGTCACCTTCTACACTAATGAAAATTTAGGGAGGACATTTTAAATCTGAACTACACCAGATAGAGACTAACCAAATATGAGAATATATGTCTATATACATATCCTTCCACTACAAAAATTCTATTCTGTTTAATAAAATGTAAGTTAATACAAAGCATCTTTGAAATCATAAAGATATCATGGTCTAAAGTTTGGAATGCTTTGAGATTGCCCCTACTGGATTAATTGATCAACCATTAATCTCAGTCTCCACAAAGCCTCAAGTCTCATGGGCAAAAATAGACAACTTTATACCCATCTGTCCTAATGTACACAATCAATGGATCTTTAGATGAATACTATGGAAGATTAGCACATGATATTTTGAATAATGAAAAAGAATTCTTACAAGCTGAATACTTTTGAGCCACTTACTTATATATGAGGTCTTCCTTCTATAACTGCCCCAAAATTGAGCACTCCATTAATGCTCTCCATTACAAGATTAAATATTAGCAACTGCACACAACACAGAGGTTTCACAGGATCATCTGAGCATCTGATATGTTTCACAGATGAGGAAACCAAGCCAGGGGCCAGTTACCTAATGGTTTTTCCTGGACCCTAGGTGACTACAAGCAAGAAGTGGAAAGAGAAGCCAGGCCTCCTGAGTGAATTTTATAACAGAGAATGATGAACCTGGCATTATGAACTATTAAAATAATGAAAGGAATTTCCTTTAAAACCTCATATTGATTCACCTCTAGCTCTGTGGATCTGAGAGGTCATCAGTTTGGTCAATAATCGTACTTAATCTCTGATGCTGTGAGTGTAATATCCAGCATGAAATACAGAGATCAACATTTGGATGTTGACGAGGCTCATTTATTGGCTGTTAGTCCGCAGACTTTTAAAATGAAATGGAGAACTGAAGAAGCACAAGGAAAGATGTTTTCATAAATTTTGTCTCAGTTATGTAGACAATGATGGCTGAGGGAAGGAGAAGTAACAAGTTTTTATTGTATCACTATAGGCTCCTTCCCAAAGCCCTGCTTCCTGTTAATATCTCCAATCCTTCTCTTTATCTGTGCTCAAGTAGACACATCATTGAGGACCCCACAGGAGAGGACTTACGCTTGATCTTCTTGATCCACAAATGGGCATGAGGTTCATATCACATATTTGTTTTTGATATTAAGTGTTTGGTATACAGAGATGAATGGGAAGGAAGAACAGCCCTATAGACTTCAGCTTCAGCAGTGACAATAACAATGAGATGGCCCCAGTACAAGTTTGTCCTAAACTTAATTTGTAGAAACTTAGTCCTATGAGGTACTCTGCAAAACACTAGTTTCAATAGCTGAATGTATTTGGGAAACAGAGCATTCAATATGCCTCTCCTGGAAATTCACAACTCATTAGGGTCTAGTAAAAACCCAGAGAAGTCCTACACTATGGTAAGTGGTTTGACTTCATTTCTTCCAGTGATTCGCAAATGCAGTTGACTTTTGAACTCATAACTTGCTGTACCAACTTAGGGAAACACTGCCTCATATAGTCCTATGTTGTTTCTCTCCAGCTTTTCCCTCATCTGTGTTCAATGGAGGATTTACAATAAACACAGCAGGACACACACAAGTAGTGCCAAAGGGTTAAAGGAAAGAAATCTAAGCACGATTTTTCTTTTTTCTCTATTCTGGAATATGTTTAAGAAGTAGAAATTAACATAGCATACTCATATGATAATTCATTGCACAGAGTACAGGGCTGATATTGCTTGAATATGCAACTCTTGTTAGTTTTATTATAGAAAAATGATATCACCTCCTGCTCTCTTTTGTAAGGTATGACCTAATTTCCTCTCACCACCACCCTTCTACGCTGTAGTGGTTGTAACTGATGGGAACCAGGAGCTCCTGTGAAATAGCATCTCTGTTAATTCAGTACTAGTTTGTCTGTCTGCTTAGATAGCATGATGTTATATTTATCATTGTCTGGCAAGCATTTACATATTGTCCCATAAGTAATTTGAAATAAGTAATTTGAAACCAATACTTTGGAGTTTTTCTCAGGTAAAAAATAGTACTCTCAATATTTTATAGGCAATCAACGAAGATTTCTCCCCCTTACTGATTGATGTATCACTTTTCAAATCTCTCATGTAATTTCAAACTGTGTCATGGTCTTAACTGTTGTCATGTACCCTTCTTCTTGTCCTTGCCATTAAAATTAAGTGGTACTGATCAGAAACAATTGATTTCATTCCCATACAATATTAGAATAATATAGCCCCCCAATTTGTTTGATATTCTTATGCCTATAAGAATTTGATCTTATTTGCAGACAGTTACTTGTTTTGTGGTACTGTGGATTAAACCCGTGGCCTTGCATGTCATACACACATGGTGTATCACCCAGTCATACCCCCCCACCTTTTAAAAACAGGTTCTTTCTATCTTTCCTAACTGACCTCAAGTTTGCAATCTTCCTATTTCTGTGTCCTCAGTGAATGGGGTTACAGGCATGTGCCACCACTCTTGGCTTCTAAAATGTATGTTTTGGATCAGAGTTGATTATTTGTGACTTACATCAATGAAATGACCTAATCACAACACAAAACCTAGAAAGCAAGTGTCACAAAGCATTTTAAGTATTTTGGAGTAAAATTTTGTTTCTTGTGCCTAGTGTATATTGGGCTCTGGGTCCAATCCCTGTTATACTACCAATAAAAATGTATATATGTATAGAGATTGAAAAATCATCAAAATAATTGGGTTTTGTATGGAACAGAAAAATAAAATTTGGGTTTTAAAAGATAAACGGAGTTTGAAAATATAGATTACTTGTAAATATTTGATTACCTTAAAATATAACTAACCATTAAAATACATACACACTATCATCCCTAACATATTTCATGTATGTGAAGATTGATAGGTTCCACTTTAAAATTGGTAGGAATATTTCGAAGTGATTGTATTTAGGATTCCAATGATTATTATAAATTCTCTTAACATTTTTCAGAAACTTGCTCTTGGTCACATGTAGTGCCTTAACCTGTCTTGTTTACAGGGAAAGTTATGTCTTGCATTGGCTGCTTCTTCTCATGTCAAGTTCCATGTTCACTCTGCAGGCAATTATTTCTCAGTATCCTTCCCACCAAGGATTTGTCTTTTGCCAGGATGTCAGTGATGCAGGTCTTATGCTATTATCTGTCTCACTTGGCCTGACCAGTAATGGTGGTGCGATTCCCTGGTGAGAAACCCTTCCTCACAATGGCTACCTTCTTGGGAAACTGCCTGCTTTGTGAGGTTGGGCTGCCTAACAACTTACCAAAGAAGCATTTGCATCATCGATCTTTCTTAGCTGACCTTTCCCAAGCCTCCACCATAAATACTTGAAATAAATAAAGCATCAGTTATGTGAAAAGGGAAAATGCTTTGCTTATCCTGTGTTTCCTTCTTTTTGCATTTGTAGATGTCATCCATACCGTAGGGCCAATAGCCAGAGGCCACATTAATGGATCCCACAAGGAAGACTTGGCAAATTGCTATAAATCATCTCTGAAGCTGGTGAAGGAAAATAACCTCCGATCAGTTGTAAGTACTTTCATATTTTTTTAGTTTCTTAATATTTTCATTCTTTGTGTTTTGGAAGTCAACCTTCTCTGAGAAGAAGTAGGAAAACATTTCCATAAGTCTGAGAACTAAGTTTAAGGATCTCACTGTATCATGTATCCTATTTGGTTGTCACGTTTCTGATATTTGGTGTACCCTTATTATTTGCTAAATTTTTCATAAAATTTTTGGATTTGAAACAATAAAATCCCCAAACTGGAGGGATCTCATATATTTTCTCCATTTTAAAAATTACTTTTTCTTTTGAAGAAAAAAGTGATAGAAGTGGTTAACACGTTTAGAGAGGGGAACTAGTAGGTACTAAATCCGAATACTGTTTGTGTATTAGATATTGTATATTTATGCATGTTTCTTGGTTCATTGTAACCTTTATCTTCATGGAAGTATATACATGCACATGTATGAATAAATGGCTTCAGAAATTGATCATTTACAGAAATTTACTCTGTTTTTGCCTAAAGGTATTAGCACTTAGATTTAATTTAACCTTCCTAAACAAAAATTCTTTAGCTAAGTATGCTATGTTCCTTCCAAGTTTTACAGTGTAGATAGAGAATTCAGACAATATGGATTTAACCTATAACATTTACTCTAGGCTGACATGGAAAGAATTCCCTTCTGTCTAGATTTGGTGGTATTTATGTTTTCTTTTGCAGCATGCTCTGATTTTATTACGTCTCAATTACATCAGGAAAATAAAATTATACAATAATGGATTATAAAGACCTAGTAGTAGGCTATATACTTTGGCTGGAAACTCCTGGCTTTTCCTTCCCTTCCCTTCCCTTCCTTTCCCTTCCCTTCTCTTCCCTCCCATCTTCTCCCCTGTCCCCTTCTTTCTTCCCCTCCCCTCCTCTCCCCTCTCTCTTCTCCTCTCCTTCCCTCCTCTCCCCATCTCTTTCTTCCTATCCCTCCTTCCTTCCCTCCCTCCCTTCCTTCCTTCTTTTCCCATATAGATGATAGCTTTATTGAAATTGTAGGGTAGGAAGATATTTAAAAGAGTCAAGTTTAGGGAGGCTGACTAGATTGATGCTGTGATTTGGTACAAACAGTGGTTTTGCTGTTCTCAAAAAGAAACACACACCTTTAGACAATCCTGGATGCTTGCCATGCCCTCAGTACATGACCACAAGTATGAGACACCTCACGTAAATTGGTGAATTTATATAAAATAAGAAAACTTCAGGAGACATAAATATAGCTCAGTGGCACAGCCTGCCTGGCAAGTGCAAGGTCCTGAGTTTGATTCAGAAAATTTTTTGCAAACCAACTTTTTTTTTTTCTGGCAGGACTGGGGATTGAACACAGGCCCTTGTGCTTGCCAGGGAAGTGCTTATTCCACTGAGCCATCTCCCTGGTCCCCAATTTAATGTTTTTTAAGAGAAAAAAGATAAGACAAAATTTCAAAACAAGAAAATTGGAAGGTAACAATGGTTAATACATGGTGTACCATTATCTTTAAATTAATTCCTCATAGTACAAGACATTGGCAATTAATGGTCCAAAGAGTATTGGCACAAACCCTTCTTTCCAAGGAACTGAGAGAAATCAGTAATATAACTCTCTGAACTAATTTTATGTATATATATATATATATATATATATATATATATATATATATACATATATATATTTGTTTGTTTTGTTTTGTGTTGTTTTCCCCTCTTTCTTTTCTCTATTCCCCATCCCAGTTTCTCTTTTCTTTAGAAGTTCCTTCTCATTTTACAATATCTATTATACATTTTGGATCTTATTTAATCTTTCAGCTTCTTACACTAAAGAAACAATGCAATGTTTACACATATGTGCCTGGCTTATTTCACTTATGAATATGGTCTCAAGTTGCTTTCATTTACCAATAAAAGTCTCCAGCTTATCCTTCTTTATAGCCAAGTAGTACTCCATTGTTTAAAAAGTCCCCCTTTAAAAAAAATCTGTCCCTTAGTTGATGGACATTTGAGTTGTTTCCAAGATTTAGTTATGACAAATAATGCTGCTACAAATGTGGATGCACATATATCACTGTGGAATAATGTTTTCTATTCTTCTGGGAAGACACCCGGAAGGGAAATAGCTGGGTCAAATGGGACTTCCAATCCTAGGTTCTTGAGGAATCTCCACACTGATTTCCCTAGTGGCTATGGCAGGCTACACGCCCACCAACAGTGGAGAAGGGTTTTTGTTCCCACAGCCCTTCCAGCATTTGTTATTGGTTGATTTCTTGACAATATCCCTTTTGTCTTGGGTAAGGTAGAATTTCAGTTTTGTTTTAATTTGCATCTCTCAAATGTCCAGTAGAGTTGAATATCTTTTCATATAATTTTTTACTGTTTGTATTTCTTCATTTGTGAAGTATGTCTTCAACTCAGATGTAAATTTTTAGATTCAGTCTTTAAATTTCAGAGGTGTGATATTTAGTTTTGAGTTCTTTATGTGTCCTTCTTTATCTGAGGAACAGTTGGCAAACAATTTTCTCCACATTGTGGGTTGTCTCTTCACTCTATTGGTGCTTTCCATTGCTGTGAAAAAGATTTTTAATAAGATGAGATTCCAGTTGTTGATTCTTTGTGATAGTTTCTGTGCAATCAGGGTTTTATTTATAAAGACTTTGCCTATACCAGTGTCTTCAAGAGTTTTACCTATTGTGTCTTATAGCAGATTTAATGTTTTTATTTTAGTCTTCAGACCTTTGATCCAATTTAAATTTAGTTTATTCAAGAGGCTGTCTTTCTTCCAGTGAATGTGTTCGCCACCTTTGTCAAAGACATGGTGGCTGCGTATTTCTGATGTACCTTTGGCAACTTCTAATCTGTTCCATTGATCTTCAGTTCTGTTTTTTAGTTAGTAATATCCTGTTTTTATCACAGTAGCTCTGTGGTATAATTTCAAATCGGAGATGGTGATGAATCCCTGCCTGAAAGCCAATTTCATACTTCTTCAAAATTATTAACATTTTCAGATATTTCAGTCCTTCCTTTCTGTTTGCAAATGAATCAATACTTAAGACCCTGTTCTGTCTTAGAGGAGAAAACTGAAGTTCAAAGAGAATGGAACAACAAACTAAAAAACTAGCTGGTTAATGTGTTCACTATAGAAAAACAGAAAACTTGAAATCAGATGTGTGCAATCAGGGAATAATTAAAATTTTGTCACTATGGTTTATTGATTTAAAAAGGCATGGAGGCTGAAGCACTTGGAAAATGGTTATGTTTAGAAGTTGTCAACTTGGAAAAATATGGATTTGGGGACCAAGAGAAAATTTATCAATGAATTTACTGGCATGTTTGATGATGTATTTTTAAAGTACAAGAAAAACATAGGAAGGTTCATTCGATATTGTCAAAACGATGCTCATCCTTTTAACTGGGAAAAGAATTATTGCTAACAGTGGTCATCCTAAAATACTTGTATACGGTCTTATGCTGCTTGCTGCCCTTATATAAGCACTAAATTAGCCTTTATTGAATGGTCTGTAGATGATTTGAAACAGTACTTCAGTCATCATGGGATTGGAATTAGGTCTGTTCACTATCTTTGATAGTACTCTCTGGTTACTATCTTTGAAAGATTAATTATATTCTACTTGAATAAATTAGCAAGTAATGCTGAGCAGAATTTATTGTAATACTAGCTCCAATTACCAGATACAAGCATGCAAAATTGATAATATATAAATAGAAGAAAAAATATTTAAGCACTAATTGTGCCTTTCAGTAGACCACTAGAAATCAGCAGTATAATTGCTCAAGCTATCCTGTGTATGTACATATATATTTTTTTTTCCTGTCTTTGTTGCTTTACTTCTCACTCTCAGCCCAGTTATACCTTTCCTTTCAGCAGTGTCTTTCCCTGTCACAACATCTATTGTAAGTTTTAGATTTTATTTCCTTTTTTAGGTTCTTACACTAGTGAAACAATAGGATGTTTACTTATGTGGGTCTGATTCATTTCATTTATGACTATGGTCTTTAATTGTATCTGTTTACTTTTTGTTTTTAAATTTATGACTTTGGTGGGCCAGCCAGATAGCTCAGAGGGCTAAAGTGCCTGTTTAGGCAGAGCGCAGAGGCAGGGACTCATTACCCGGAGTGTGGTGCTGGCCTTGCCCCTGGGCTGCACTGAGATGGTGACTGAGACTGGGCGTGGTGGCATGTGCCTGTAATCCCAGCACTGGGGAGGCTGAGAACAAGAGGATCACTGCGAGTCTGATCTACATAGTGAGACCCTGATGACCCTGTACTAAAAGCAAAACTAACTAACTAACTGACTAAATAAATGTATGAATTTGGTAATGGGCCTTGCTACACAGCTGAGACTCATAATGATCCTCCTGTTTCATCCTCCCCAGAACTAGAATTCCAGGTGTCTACCACCACTCCTAGTTTCAGTGGCCAGCTGGGTGGGTTATTTGGTACCTGGGATTGAACCTGGGTCCTTGAGCTTGCCAGACAGGCACTTACACTGCTAAGCTATCTCCCCAACCCCTGTGACCATTTACTTATAAAAACCTTGAGATTGTCTTTCAGTAAGTTTTAGTACTCCATTGTATAAAAATGCCACCTCTTTTTTTTTTCCCTTTCTCAGTTCATGGGCTTTTGGGTTGTTTCCAAGATTTAGCTATGATAAATTGCACTGCTATAAACATGGGTGCACATATATTACTGTGATGTGTTGTTTTCATTTCTTCTAGAAAAATACCCAGGAGAGAAATAGCTGGCTTGAATGCAACCTCTAATCTTGGTTTTTTGAGGAATCTCCATGCTGATTTCCATAGTAATTGGACATGATCTTGGGTCAATCTTGATTATTAAGATGGCAAATAAACTCAATTTGAGCTGATATTTATTTATTCGGTCTTTTTTGAGACAGGGTTTCACTATGTAGTTCAGTCTGGTCTTGAGCTCACTTTCTAGCCCAGGCTGTTCTTGAACTCTCAGTGATCCTCCTGGCTCAGCCACCTGAGTGCTGAGATTATGAAGTGATTTATTTATCTATTTTATTATTTTATTTTATTTATTTATTTGTTGGTGGAACTGGAGATTGAACAGGCCCTTGTGCCTGTCAGGCAAGCGCTTTTGCTACTGAGCCTTGATTTATTTATTTTAAAGACAATTTATCATAAATCTCTCACCAGAATGGCTTAGTGCTTGCTCTGCTTGTTACCACAGTATGTCCCCTATTTCTAGACTTAAGAAATCTACTGTGGGATCAAACACAGTATCCAGAGCCTGACTGCCTTCACTTAAGCAGGCACTTAAACAACTGAGCTAATGGACAGGTCCCCTATATTTAAGTGAAACAGCAAACTGTCACTATTATCTTAGTCCTGTCCAACTAATGAGGCTATTTTGGGGACCAGTTGAGATAATTAATTTAAAAGAATGGAAGAAATGTAATCCTCTCTCAAGCAATCATGTTTCTTACAATATCTTTTTTGGGTTTTTTTTGGCAGAACTGGGGATTGAACTCAAGCCCTTGTGCTTGCCAGGGAAGTGCTTATTCCACTGAGCCATCTCCCAAGCCCCTACAATATCACTTTTAATGTAAATTATTTTCACACTTTATAATTTGGCAGTTTAGCAAATGCATATTATCCTTGCTTTCATATAATCCTTACAGTAGACCCTAGACATTTATCATGTTATTTCTTGATATTTTTAAACCAGAATAAATTACCATATAATCTTCCTTTAGTATAACATATTTACTTAAGTAATTAAAAGTATTAACAACCATAATTACTATCTTATTTACAATCATTCATATTTTTATGACTAATTCATTATTGTATTAACTAAAGCACACAACATAGTATGGTTTTATTTCTCAATGGCTGCACTACATTAAAGAATATGCAGTTATCACTATGTGTCATTACTGTCAATCTGTAACCTAATTTGGAATGTGAAGATCCCCTGACATTACTGTTTCACTATGTGTTGCTTAGTGGCATAGTTAGCAAATAGTTGAGTTGGTACATTAGCTGCATAAGAAAGCAACCACAAGGCAATATGACAGTTTCATAATGGGAGTATATTACCTTCTTGCTTTTGATCAGCTAGGGTTGGAGATAGCTTCAAATTACCCCAAAATCAGGCTTTGGGGTAGTACACCATCTCGCTATTTCATTTCTGGAACTCTCGACTTCTTCAGTCAGTGAAAAGAGAATTTTCAAAACCATGTATGAACTCTTTACTGTCCGAAGGTAAAGGGGTGTGTTTCATTTCTGCTCCCATTTCATCAGTCATTACTATTCCTATATTCTGCCTATCTGGAAAGGGGTCAAGGAAATGTCCAGGAGTAAATTAAATATTTGATTGTATACTTTTTCTGCATTAGTGTCACAGCAGAGTAGTCTAAGCTACTGTCTTTACTCTAATTTTATCAAAAGAAATGATTTTTTACATTTTTTTACTGAAGTGAACACAAACAGTATGATCACTTATTTACTCAGTATTCATAAGATATAATGTGTACTAATATATTATTAAATATTTTCTACATTATTAAACATTTTCTAAGTTCTTTGTCTGCATTGTATGATTTGACAGTATTCTGTGGTTCCCTCATTATTTTTAACATCTTCCTACTCAGTTCCTTGCAATTTCATAATTAATGACTATTTTTTAATGGTCAAGCATTGTTCTTTCTCTGCAGTTTTCCTTTAAAATGCAAATATTCATGAGACTCGTAAGAAATTAATTGCCTAATACCTTTATATAAAGAAATTTATCAAATTACTCTCCACATTGGCAGGATACATTAGAAGATGATAAAAGTACTGAGCACTTCAAATGGTGGTAGGCAGAAAATTGGAAGGGAATTGGAAGGGAGGTCAAGAGAAACAGGGTACAGAGTGCATTGAAAATAAATTCAGCTTACCTTCCAGTTTTTCAAAACAAATATCATTTTTAAACAAAGAAAAAGAAAATGAGATCTTTATATATAATCACCTAGAAATAAGTTAGTGAGTTGGGTACTGGATAAGTTGTGGCTGAAATTTGACACCATGAAAAATATACTTCCTATTAACTTAGGCAGAAATTTCTTCTTATATTTCTCTCCTTTATCCATCCTGGCCTTTTTTACTTTGTACCTTCATGCTTCCTCTAGGCACTAAAAGAAAAATAAAAAATAAAAAAAAACCCCCAAAATTAATCAGTGAATCTGATGGTTCATTTCACATTGACTTATTTTGTATGAGTTATTATTTAATATAGCCTTATTAACACCAAGATATTTAAATTTAGAATTTTTATTCATTATTCTCCATCTACCAATAACTTTTCAAATGAAACAAACAAAAAAAGCAAAGAACAAAAAAACATCTGATTGATCACTCTGCTTCCTAAACCTAATTTGTGCAAATTTCTTACTCTTTCCAGTTTAACTTCAGAAACAACTGTTATTTTTCACCAACTTTGATTTTCCCTTGGGTAACATTCAAAGATATTCAAATTGCCTTTCCTGTATATTATTGACAAACTTAATATTATTGATTCTTATATAGGTAAAATATAAGGCACCATGGGAAGAACAATTAGATGTTAAATGAACTGGGTGCTGAAACGGGGGAAAAATACTATATTAAAAGAAATCTATAAGGGTACAGATTTTCAGTAGCACCTTGGGAAACATAAAGGTATACATAAAACAAAAACCAAATTAAACCAAAACAAAAAATTCTAAAATAAAAATGATCTTAGATTCACTATATTCTGGCCTGGCAGGAGGTATAGGCCTGTAAACCCAGCACTCAGGAGACTGAGGCAGGAGGATCACTGTGAGCTAAAGCCAGCCTGAGCTACACAGGAGTTGAAGCCCAGCCTGAACTGCATAGCGTGACCTTGTCTGAAAAGCAAAAAAAGTGCTGGGGATATAGCTCAGCGCACAGCGCCTGCCTGGCAAGCCTGAGCACTAAGTACATATTAGACAAGCTAGTTATTAAAGTTTAGATCTAAAGTGTTTCCCACATGTGTTGGTATGACTGCAGAGGAGATGTCACAAGGGACACAACCTGGAAGGGTGCGTTCTTGTCCTTGAGTCCTCCCCTCACCTCTGCTTCCTGGGTGCTGGTGATACTGGCCTGGCACATGGCAAATGTGTTGGGGGAAATAAGCAGCAGTTGTCAACTACAAGATCTCAGGACAGGCCAAATGATTCCCAGGACCCCATATGTAGAATTTGTTGTGGGTTCCAAACAGACATGGACTACATGTAAAGATGCATGCTAGGAGAAGCCCACCATCATGACTCCTTGTGTAGCCCACTCAGAGTTTGCTTTATTTTGGTCCCTGTAAGCAAACTCAGGACTGTGCACTTGCCTGGTAGGCGCTGAGCTATACCCACAGACCTGCTTTTGCTTTTGGACTTTCTTCTCTGTCACGCCTGACGGATGAGGCCATTCCCAACAAGTAAGGCAGGAAACCGCAGAAGAACAAAGCCATGCCCGTCTACGTGTCCATGCTGTGAAATGTGATGGCATTTGCCCCGCCCATTCAGTGAAGCGTAGCCAGGCTATCTCTGTCCCCAGCTTCCTCAAATCAGCAACATCCTCCCCCTCCCCTTCATATCCTTTGTGCAGCCCTCACATCCTGCTGATTCTGCCCTTGGAACTCAGCCTGCTCAAATTGGAGTGAATAAACAGCCATGATTGCTTATACAGAGCTTTCTCAGGTGGTTTCTCTCCCCTCTGTGCCTTTAATTTCTTTGTTCAGCCCAAGTTTGCTCTACGGAGACAGCTTTTCTCTTACCCATTCACCCTTCACATTTCAACTAAACTCTTGGCACCATTTTTTTTTTTTTTTTTTTTTTTTTTTTTTTTTTTTTTTTTTTTTTTTTTTTTTGCCGTATCTATCTCATCCAATTATTTGAGGCCAGAGAGGCCTGAATACTTTTAATTGGTGAGCCATTTGTAAAAGAACTACCCAACAACACTGTGGGAAGAGAGGCTGTCCTCCACCCAGACCTCTTAGGGACCATTTTTGCCTTGGAGTTAGTCAGCCAGCCACTAAAAGTGTGGGCCAACATAAACCTCTCCTGTACATTGTGTTTGTGGGGTACTTTGTTCCAGCGGTGAAAAAGTGACCAAGAATTAGTGAAATCAGGCCCCCCACACATTATCCTTTTACCTGAAATAAGCAAATGAAAATTGTGTATTGTCAACCTACATGACAACCAAAAAGATTCTGTAAATATTAAGTTTATTTGTAAACAACATAGCATAGCAATGGTGGTATGAATGCCAGTATAAATTATCAGCATATTGAAAAGTTTGAAACAAGCAGAAGTCTTTAAAACAAAAAGAAGACTGCATAAGGTATTATTATTATTTTTTATTTTTTTTTAATTTCTGGCGGAACTGGGGATTGAACTCAGACCCTTGCACTTGTCAGGGAAGTTTTACAGGTTGGAATGATCTGCTCCCAAGAGAGACCCCGCCAAGGTAATGCGCTTCCCTTCATGAATCATTGACCTTATTCCACTGAGCCATCTCCCCGAACCCTGCATAAGACATTTTGAAACAGTAATTCTTGGCCACAAATATTAATAACAAAAGTGGTGCCCATCCATGGTTGAACAGATGTTTTCTAGGCAGAAATCCATCCACAAGTATTTTTTTGTATCAGGTGGTCGTAATCATTGGGTAATGTGGTTCTGGCAGAATCTCCAGTGATGGTTACTGTCCAGTAATCACACGTGAGAACATGCTTTTTGTTCACTCTTTTTGTGTTGGGGCTGACACAAGTAACTTTGTTTTGCTTCTGACAGCTTTCACAGTACATTTGACAGAAATCTTGGTGAACCTTCAGTGGTGAGTGCAGTGCTGAGGGCAAGGAGGAGAAATGCCTTTACAGCAAGGGCTGATAAAAATTAATTATAGCACATCTATTGTCATATAAGCACTGATGTATTTTATAGGTCTTCAGTCTAACGCTCTCCCAACTGAGCTATTTCGGCTCTTCATACACACTGATATATTTTATATGTATCTTATATGTCATGGTGGTCTTTCATTCTGCTTGTAAGGATAGAAATATTTAGTGAGTTTTGTAAATTGTCCTTGAGTTTTCTCTCTTCTTCACAATAAGAGATTAAATTCCTTTCAGGCAAATTTTCCTACCACCAGGTTCAGTTTTTAAGAACCAAATCCATGCCATTCCAAAAGGATCTCAGTAATTTTTCCTTCAGCATTAGTTAAAAGCATAGATTCTAATTTATCGGTGATGGCAATCTTTTTAATGACAAAATATAATATGCCTACTTTGACTTTCGTTAAGTGACAATATGTAATAAAAGATGTTTTATTAAATGTAATAATCTGAATGTGTACTGCATTTTATTTAGGATAGAATTATTTTCTCATAAGGTATAACTAATGCTTTGATATGTAAATTTAGTGGTTTCACATAACTCCCGGCAGGCTACTACTTGCGTATTTAGATAGATGTGCATTAATTTCCACACATGTCATGATAAACGATTTCTTGAGTGGACAAAAGAATTATAAAGTTTTACTGGTTGGAATGATCTGCTCCCAAGAGAGACCCCTCCAAGGTAAATGCTCTTCCCTTCATGCGTCATTGACCCGAAGAAAAATAGTGCCTAATGCAACAGGCAACAGACCCATGACTCCTGTCCTACCTGTAGGCACTGAAGCCAGAAGCAATTTTGGAATTCTGCATTTGTTTCTCTGTAGTGTAGGTTTTCATTTTAAGGCATAGTCAAGTGAATCTTATTTTCTCATACAAGTTCCCTTCTGAGAAGGTTGCCATGGCAATGAGTTCTCAGCCTGAAATTCTTAAATGTTGGTTTTATTTCATTATCTGAATTTCCATTACAGGGCACATCAATCAATGTAATCCCCTCTTCAAGAAGACTTTTGCAACCTTAAAAAGCTGACCCTTTAATTTGATACCTCTGTTCCTCTTCCTAACTTGATGTCACCATTTCCCAGCCAGCTCTTCATTTCAAAGAACCCTTTTTTGCAGAACCCTAGGTTTGATCTTCTTTTCTAGTTTCTTTTAACACAATAGCTAGTGTTGGTGCTCTGCTGGTTCATTTATAAAGGATGATACCAAGTCTCAATGTCTTTCTTTGTTGAGTTTTAATGGCTGTGTGACTAATGATACTATTAATAAATAACAAGAACAAAAGCGTTTTTACATTTGGGTTTCTTTACAGCAGTACATTCCTATACATCATCTCATTTGTTATTCAAATGCTCTATCTAGCTGCCTGTTGTTTCTGTGATTTAACAAAGGGGGAAAAGTCAAGACTTCTTCCTTTTCTCTTTCCTTCACACACACATACCTTTTCTAAGAACATAGAAGGCTGAGTTGTAGCTCAATGACACATTATTGGCTTAGCACTTGCAAGGTCTTGGATTTGATTCTTACTACCAAAACAAAAAGCAAACAACTGCAAAAATAAAAACCCTCCTAATTGAGTGTAGGGTGTAGGATCTGTATCACTACTCTCAACAGGTTCTTATTATTAGGAGTAATAAGTGAGCAAAAATAGTTATTGGGCTGAAGAGGAGAAAAAGTATGACCAAGTGGTAAACCCATGTATATGCCAAATAGATAGTTTTTCACCCCTAAGCTGTATTTTCAGGTCTGCATGATTTATGCCTTCTGCTGGCCATACCAGAAGGATGATTTAAGTTAGAGAAAAGAAATTAATTATCAAACATGAAATGTGGTAATTACAGTAGTTAATATTTCTGCCTCTCTTGTGCCATGCCAGGCAATGTGCTACCCACATTTAGTCTTCAAGAAAATCTTTTATTAAAAAGCACACTTTCCTCCATTTCACAAATGAGAAATATGAGCCACACTGACCATAATAAATTGCCTAAGAGAAAAGTAGAGATCAACATTAAATCACAGCTGTCTAAATCCTGTCCGGTCCCTCTGTCGAAAGCACCCTGGTGCTTTCAGTGGCGCAGTATTACTCTCTAGGGAGCTGCTGGTGAGGGTGGGTGGTGGGAAGCGACAACTGGGCCTATCCAAAGCATTTTGTCAGCGAGGATGGGATCCTGCAACACGTGGGCTGACCAAGCTCACTGCGAGTTGTCCCTCATCCACGCAATGTTTTGCCAACAGTGGAGTAAGTGAAAAAAATCTATCTATAAATAACAGACATCAGAAAAAGCCTTTTTTCCCTCTTCAAAAATATAGTACTGTAAGCTGCCATGAAAGTTGAAGGAAACACACATTTAATTTGCTTAAAACTTCACCAAGAAGAAAATAATGTCACTGATATGCAGGCCACCTATGACGGCTGAGTCATCCGTGAATGGGTTTGCGTCTGCAGAGGTTCTTTTCGTGGTGGTTCTGCACACAGAAGAAAGTATCTGGCTGTAGCATTAGGTGTTTAGTGTAGATACGCCTGAGTTTTCACATGAGGAAACCAGGATTTTGTTATAATCATTTTCTTTTTAAAATCTCTTTCATCTTATAATACACTAGATTTGTTTTTCTTTTCAATGTATTTTATACAGGGTCTCATTAGAGATAGGACTTGTAGTGATTCTCCTATTTTCAGCCTCCTGAGTGCTGGGATTAGAAGTGCACGCCAACATGCCCAGCCCAGTCTCAATCGCTGTCTCAGTGCATCCTGGGGGCTGGGGGTGGGGCCGGCACAGCACACTGGGGATAGAACCCAGGTCCCTGTGCTCTGCCTGAGTAGGTGCTTTAGTCTGCTGAGCTATCTGGTCAGGTCTCTAGATTTACTTTTAAAACTGATACACTGCTTCCATGTGAGTTTCCAGTGAAAGCACACTGTGAGATATGCTCAGGTTCCCTGATTTATGCTCAAGTACCTGGTTCAGAGGCCATGACTAGAAGCACTGGGTTTTGCAGGGGGTAGAGGAGAAGAAAGATAGGGAAGCAAGGACAACCATGAAGGATGGAAAGTGTTATAAAGCAAATCATGGGTGTTGAACAACTGAAGCTCAGTCCTCTTGAGAGCTCTGCACCTCAGGAGGACCACACAGAGCATAGCTAGGCGCTCTCCTGTCTAAAGAAGAGGAAAGCTGGGCTGTTTGCCTTCTAATTCTATCAGTTTGCTGCTGACCACTCCTGGGACCTCAACTCCCCCATGTGTATTGTTTGCTCAGGTGTCAAGGGTTATTTGCTAGAGGGTACTGGAAGTGGAATTGTACTGGAAGATGAGTCCAGCATGGATAGAGGTGGCCACTGACAGCTCTGGTTTGTTGATTTTACTAGTTTTAGATATAATGTCACCATGACAAGTGGAACTTCCAAGATATTTGTTATAAAACAAATTAGGTCAAGTCGAGAACTATTGGCTTCAGTTATGCTTTGTTGCTAATAGGATGGTACTATTTTCAATGTGCTAAACATAGATTACCCAAAGGTTTTCATTCTTGAACTCAGACATCCAAATTCTCCACTTCTTTGACTCAGATGATGTAGATGTCATAAGGATAGTAATTAATGTAACTAGCTTTAGCCTACAGAACATGTGGAGTCATAAAAGTGAATGTAATATTTAGGTGGTAGAGAAATACTATCACAATATTGTGTCATCTTGCTTGAGTTTTTCCAAGACTTCATAATAACAAACTTGGATTCATCCTAAAAATTGCAAGTTAGCCATCCAAAGTTGGAATATATAAAATCTTTTTTAATTAGAAGATGCATAGAAAGGAGTACACCATTTCATTAGAGGTTAAATTTGATTTTATTGCAAGCACTATTCTTTCTAGTTATTACTTCCTTTAAAAATGTTATGGGAAATATATTTTCTACCAAAACTTCACTGTATAACAATGCTCAAATCTTTTTGTAAAAAGAATTTGTCTTGAACTTGCTTCATGTCATCTAGAGTTGCAAAGAATTATTGTAGACACTTGTATATTCTGAAGACATGTCTACGTGCAAAGACCAAACAAACTATTCAATAGAAAAGTATAAAACATCTTAGTTTGGTTGGACTTGTCAACTTAATTATTTTCAGTTCTCTTATCTGTCTAGG
Source organism: Ctenomys sociabilis (assembly GCA_004027165.1). Taxonomy (NCBI): domain Eukaryota; kingdom Metazoa; phylum Chordata; class Mammalia; order Rodentia; family Ctenomyidae; genus Ctenomys; species Ctenomys sociabilis. The sequence continues at coordinate 42,002 of PVKA01006899.1, forward strand.
AACATTTCCAGGAAAACCATTATTAGTTTCACCAATGGTGTTTTCCAGAGCAGATACTGGCCTAGCACACTGTCAAAAAAAGCATATTACAGTAGAATTTGTATAGACAGTGAACAGATTCACAATGCAGGCTTTCACCTTGAGTGCTTTATTTTCTTGTGACCTGAGTAGCAGTTATTAGACTACCATGTCATGAGGAAATAATTGATTCAAACCCAGATCACACACTCCTATGCCTGCCATTCAGCTTGAACCGAGCCATTCTGGCATATATTGAGAGAGTTAATAGTTTAGAGCAAAGGCAATGGCTAAACTGTACATTTTTTGTTGCAAATGTTCAGATTTATTTTTTCAAGAGAGCAATTCCACTGTATGGAACCTACACCATTTGTAAACTGTTGAACTTGGAGACCAAAGGAGCAAAAACAAATAAAACCAATAAAAATTTTAAAATAAAAATAAATCTGTCAGAGGCGAGAAAGCTCTCTCCACTTGTTTATGTACAATTCAATGGAGTTACAAACAGGGCTTTATTGCCTAATAGAAAATTCATCACGGATTAGTTTCCAGCCACAACCTACTACTTACTACACACTTGCACACACACACACACACACACACACACACACACACACACCCCTCGCTGAAATAGGTAAAAGATACAATGTTTACATGGCTGGATGTGTCATGGAAGTAGGACAGTGACTATTTATAAGTATAGGTCGAGTTTATTTTAGCTCAATTGAGCTAAGGAATAGTAATTGAGCCTCCCATTGTCTTCTGAGCCCAGGTTTGGGAATTTCTTTGTTGTATTCGAGCAGTGAAGCTGTCCCATAGGATACATAATAGGAAAGCTTACAGGCCAAATTAAGAGTCATGACACATATTTTATGGAATCTAGGGAAAAGGGAAATACAGGGTAGGTTCACACAATGATAAATGAGGAGAAGGACTACCTGCCTCGTTCTCGGTGGCACTGTGTTCACATCTACTACATGTCTATTATCTCATCTTGGTGGGGATGGTGTAGTTGTAAGGAGCACAGTTTTGGTTTCAGCAAGGGAACAAGGCTGATGGTGAATGTCAGGGGCCACAACGTATACTTGCTCTATCAGGAAAACAGGATGAACGTACCTGGTGATGCCTCAGGTGGATGGAGAATGGTGGATGGCTTTACCTGTTTGTTCTGTGTCAGAGCAAATGAGTCTGTACTGGGCATCACCAGTGGAAGGTTAATTTAGAGATAGCATTGCTGCCAACAGAATGGTGTCGTGATGGAAACTTAGAAATTGGCTTGACTATCACTGTCTATTTAGAGATACAGTAACACCCTGGTTTATTCTGTTCACTTTATCACATGGGACATCTTTGAGCTCATTAGCTTAGTACTGTAGTAATTACATTCTTGTATCCCATATTGATCTCAAAACCCAATTATTTAGTTTTTATCAATAGTTACATATGTCTTATGTATTTCATTTGTTTTTCTCCTCTTCTAATGAGGAACTGAACATGATCAAATGATACAACAAATCTGTTACACTTTTTGGATAAGGTAGAATGGCATACTCCAGTAATTTATTATTACATCTAAGGTCATGGGCAATTCTGTAGCTATTGTTGTGACTTCTCCAAATTCATATATTGGCGACCTAAGCCTCAGTGTGGTGGTATTATTAAACCTCTCAATTGCCTTTGAAAGGTAATTAGGTTTAAATGTGGTGTGGAGGGTGGGGCCCTCATGAGGGCACTAGTGTCCTTGTATAAGGGACAGCAGAGAACTTGTTGCATTGTCTCTCTACTCTGAGGAGATAGATGAAAAGAATGTGTAGCTAGAAGTCAGGAAAAGAGCTCTCACAAGAGAAAAAATATGCAGAAGCTTAATCTTGAGCTTCCTGACCTCCAGACCTGCAAAAAATAAATTCCTGTTGTTGAAGGCATTTGATCCATGGTATTGTGTTAGAGAATCCTGAGCTGACCCATACTGTATTATGCCTTTCTCCCTCTTTTTTGTCTGTTTAAAGAGTGCCATGTTAAGACAAATGTTTAAAAAATAGAAGAGATTGAAAAAATGACCAGTGCACTTCCTAGATTTTCATTAAACTAAGCAAAGTAATATTTGTAAAGTACTCAGTAGATTACATGGTAGCATTCATTTACAGGAATTAACACAATTATTATGAGTTTAACAGCTACTCTATTCCAGTCACTGCTGAAAGTATATATAAGCTGTCTGGGTGGAGCTTACATTTTGCCCATCACACTCTATTATTAGCATTAGATGGTATAGCAATGCTCCTGGATGTTGGGACTCTTGTTGTTATAGATCTAGGACATTATCTCACCATCACTGTATACTTCTGTCTTATGTTTTGAATTATAAATCTTGGAAAAGCTAAAATGATATGAGCTGGGCATAGATACATACAGCAAATAGCAGTCCCACCAGATGGTGATAATATATTCCTTGGTTTACCTAGAGCCCTAAAGATAGTATGTGACTAGTTCTATAAAGAAAGCATAATACCTACTTCTGAACATCAGGTTTTGCTGGGGAACCTCATGAATTGATCAAAAGCTGTCCAGAAGAACAAAAGCAACTAACCACTTCATCAAGTCTTGAAAACCATGAAAATCCAAAAATAATTGCTCAAGTATATTTTTTCTAATATATATACATATATATCATTGCCCTTGATAAAATGAAATAGAAACTATGGTGATAGCTTCAGACATTTTGTGATGTTTGGCTAGCATGAGACTTCATGTGAACCTGTGGTCAGGAGTTGGAGTAGGACTAGGTGATGTGTCCTGTAGCTTGGCCTAGTACCATTTTGGCAAGTTCATGTTTTGGGAAAGAACCTGAGCTGTGCTTTTTCTTCCATCACAAACTATAATTTTATTCTTTAAGACATGTGGTAGGTACAAATGTTAATTTCATAGAGCAGTGAGCCAGCTGACAACATCTTATTCAATTGATCAAGACACGGGTTGCCTGTAAGGATAAATAGATTAACATCACAAACCTGTTGGAGTGATGTGCCTCTTTAGTCTCAGCACTTGGTAGGTGAGGCAGGAGGGTTGAAGGGAGTTGAAGACCAGGATGGCTACACAGTGAGTTCATGGCCAAAAAACCTCACTTCTCCATAAGATAGATTAAGAAAAATATTAATCAGGGCCATGGTATTCTTGCAAACACATGAAACACATTCATACAATCACTAGAGACCATCAAATAATCCCTGCAGGGAAGACTGACAGCAAAATAAAATAATCAATATTCTTCAAAATTGTCAAGGTCATAAAACACATACAGGGTGTAGTTTGTTCTTATTCTATTGTATTATACTAGTTGCTTTCCAAGCATTATAGTTTATTGCTTTCCTGGAGTAAAAGTTGGAGTAAATTTGTGCATAATTTTTAAATTTTTTTGTTAGACTCGTTTTACTAATTATTTATTGAAGGTTTATATATATACATTTATAGGAGATACAAGCCTGTACTTTTCCTTTATGGTAATGCCTGTCTGATTTTAGGTATCAGAATGAATTGAGCAGTATTACCTCCTCTTCTATTTTTTATGTGAGGGTTTGAGAACCATTGGTATTTATTTAAATGTTTTGAAACAGCTTTTAGAATATTGTGCGAAAACATATTTAACAGTTATTTTTATATCTAAAAAAATGAATAGTGCTATGTAAGTAAAACTTTAAAAGTTAGAATCTCACAGAATGTTCATTGTATCTCTAAGATTAAAAATATTTACTTAGGGCTCTTATTTTCCAGTTGCTGTTGCAAAAATTGCAGATTATGTTCTCCCCAAAATACTCTGAAATGGAGCTTAGCATGAAGGAGGTCAGAAGGAGGTACTTGTGCCATCAATACCTGTAAATGGGGAGAGAAAGCAGAACCGAGGGAGGGAGAAGTCAGGAGGCGAGCTGGTCTGAATGGCACGTGTGAGGAGCCAGCGTGGATATGCCCACGCCAATCACAGAATGTGCGTCATACCCAGGGAAGCGTGTGATCTTGCGATCCACAGCTTTCCTCCTCGCTGAGGGTAATTTCAGAAGGGTGGCTCTCGGGTCTGAGTGTAGGCAGCAGTGCCACGGGTGGGCGCAGTGAGTCCTTCAGGCTCACAGAGTCTCAACAGCATATCACAGTCCCATCACACAAGTCACTGGCACAAATTGGGATCTTGTACTTTGCTCTGCTCCAAAGCTCAGTTTATTCACCAGTTATGTATTCTCTCTTGGAAATGATTTCTAAAAATTTCATGGCTGCAAGAAAATAGGAATAAGGATTCTGTGTTTGCTGTTCAGACCTAAATCATTTTAATCTATCTGCAGATGATATAACTACAGGAAAGAATCTTCCCTTTTCCAGAACTCCTTATCTTTTTTCCCACATTGTCTGGAGTGTCTTGATTCGACACCTTTCTTGGTTGTCTCCCTCATTTGAAAGAATGAAATATTCACTCAGGTCATAGTGATATACCCATGTTTTAAATTACACATTATATAAAATATAGACCATTGTAATAACTTGTGAGATCCCACTGTCTAAATTTTAACAATTTGAGTTGACTGTAAAACAAAGCCTTCATTAAAAATTAACTAAAAATATGCTGTAATAAATCATATTAAAGAAAAAGGTAGTAGATACTGAACACATATGACTTGCTTATTGTTTCACTACATTTTGCTGTTATCTGTGCTCTGGGTTTGTACCTATTATAATGAATGATGGAAAGATTATATGAAAATGGACTTCTATGTTTTGTGTCCCAATTCCATGTCCAGGGACATCTCAGTGGTGTGAAATCTACCATCATGAGAATATTTAAAGCTGAAATGAACAAATCAGGGCTTGTGCTAGGCATGGTGGTAGACCCCGTAATTCCTACACTTGAGAGGGTGAGACAGAAGGATTGCTGTGAGTTTGAGGCCAGCCTGGACTACATAGTAAATTCAAGGCCAGTATGAACTGACGTGAAACTTTGGGCCAAAAAATCCTTAAAAAATAAAGAAAATAAGTAAGAACAATTCAGGCCTTGTGTTATTATTATATTGGCCATCTAGATTTATGAAAATAGAGAAGAAATACTAATAAGGCCAATAAAATTTAAAATTGTATCTATTCCATAGGTGGCACATTGGCAGTCCCATAAGACACAACATATTCCTCTCACGTTTGAAACTATTATTGCATTCAGCAAAACAGCTCTTATTCATTGGCAGTGAGTGACGTTATATGGCACATGCCTCTGTGGAATCCTTCTCACTGTGGGTGGGAGTACAGGCTGGTATAACCACTATGGAAATCAGTGTGGAGATTCCTTAAAAAGCTGTAAATTGGAGGCCCCATTCAACCCAGCTAATCTCTTCCTGGATAATTTTCCCTAAGAACTGAAAACATCACACTATAATGAAACATACGTACTAATGCTCATAGCAGCACAATTTGTCATAGCTAAATCTTAGAAACAACCCAAATGCCCATCAAACTGAAGAATGGATAAAAAAAGAGGTGGTATTTTTATACAGTGAAGTACTCAGCTATAAGAAAAGATGAATTCATGGCTTTCGCAGGTAAATGGATGCAACTAGAGACCATAGTTATGCGTGAAATAAATCAGACCTACATGTACAAAGGCTGTATTGTCTCCCTAGCATAAGAATCTGAAGGAATAAGTAAATTCTGAATGATATAACAAATACTATGGAGAGGAAAGAATCTGCTAAAGGGAAGGAGCAAGTAGGATGAGAAGGACTAAAGAAAGAAGAAAGAGAAAACAATATATTTATGCATACATTTAGGATAGCGTAGATAATTGTATTGCTGATTTCTGGTGTTCTATTAAAAGGAGCAGTTAATGCTTAATTTTTCTTCCGCTTTTCAATTTCTTATGGCGTATTTTTAAACCAATTTTGCATGCTTTGATCTGTTAATCTAAACAACTAATTTGAAGACAATATTATGTAATATAACAACCAGGATTAAATTCCTGTTATTTTGTTTAATGAAATTCTGTATCATTTCCATTTTTAAAAAAATAATTTTTATTCTTTTTTGCAAAAGAGAGATATGTCTTTGTTGCTTTACTTCTGTGTTGTTCACTAATGGGAATGGAAATGTCAACAAACATTGTATATTTTAATGCCATATATATGCAAATATTTGTATCCTCTAAAATTAATTTTAAAAACTGTCAAGTTCCCCAAATTTAGAAACAAAGTATCATGGACATAGCTTTTGAAAATTCTAAATATACCAACTATAATTAGAAATAAAAATCAGTGATCCAGAATAGTAAAATGGAAAAAATCCTAATAGCTCAAATTGTCTTCCATTATAGTTTCACACAGACATGGTCATATATGCTCATGTTCAGATACACAGCTGATGTTTCTGCTTGGTTGGTGATGCAAGGCCTCCTTGACCACTGAGTCATCCACGGTCGATGGTGCAGGTGATGGGGACAAAACTGAGTTACAATTTTGTGTATCATTGATGTTATTTTTATTGTTTCATTTTTATGTATTTGGTACAGAGTCTCACTACACAGCATGACCTGATAGTAATCCTCCTGTTTTCAGCCTGCCCAGCCCTAGTAGTACAGGCCCACACCACCAAGCCAGGTCTTGCTGGGCTGCTCAGCATGCCCAGGGGTGGGGCCGGTGCAGCATGTGGTGCCAGGGATGGAGCCCCAGTCCCCGTGCTTGCCTAAGCAGGCACTGAGTCTGCTAAGCTATCTTGCTCGTCCTAGGCATGTTATTTGTACATCAGTGTGAACCCATATACTTAGCAGCATCATGCATGGGGCCCACCACAGTGCTATAAAGTCCATGTACAAATTTGAACTAAATTTGAGCTTAACTTCCTATAGCGTAGAATAAAGAGATGGTCCTGCATTAAGGTCACACAAATACACTCAAGTCCTGTGATTATGCCTTTCTGGGAACTCACTCTGTCTTGCAAACTCTTTCTATTTATAATTTTATTAAAACATATTGGTCTGGTAAACTACAGTTACTACAACTCTGGTCATGAATAATCACAGTATTTGTGGGTCAATCTAAGGAAGGAAGGAAATCAGTCCTCCAGTGTTGCAATATTTATCTTATGATACAGGTCATGTCTCTTTCTTCCAATTTTATATGGATTAACAACCTATCACTTATCTTATTCGCACTATCAGGATTAGAAAAGAAGGTGTTTTTTTATGGCTTAGATCTAAAATGACCCTGAAAATCTTGTATATGTGGAAGGCACTCAGGTCATGCAAATGCAGTGCTCTTCAGTGGATCCATCCACTGAATGTGCTGTAAGGAGGGGGAGCCTGGGCAGAGGTGGGTCACTGGAGTGTAGTCTTGTCCCCCAATTTTCCCTTCTCTCCTTGCTTTCTGGTTGCCATGCGTTGAACCTCTTTTCCTCCTCCATGCCTTTCAACCCATCTGTTTCTGCCTTATGGCCAGCTGGCCAGAACCGAAACAAATCTGTAGTCCTTTAAGTTGTGGTTAATTGAGGTTACTTATCTCAGAGATGGCAAAGTGCTTAGACAGTGTTCTAAGCAATGGTGAAGTAGCTGTGTTATTGTTCACTTAACAGCAACTCCACAGAGTCTGGTAATTGCACTAGTAAGCCATGATTTTTGTCCTTGGAAAGCAGAAGCAACAAGAGCATTTTCAACTACTTCATTGGAGCCAGGAATATGGAAGGAGCTAAGATGTGAAACAGTTGATTTGCTGGCCCCTGATTTCCAGATTGCTCTGTTTGCATGGTGGACACTTCCTCCCTGTCTTAGCAATCTTTGTGCATTATTCTAGAAATTATAGTTAGGTAAAAAAAATTTTAAAAACTTTTTGTCAACCATTTTTCTCTGCTAACAGACCTAAATGAGCTCTTGGGGTCTTTTGGATTAGGGTATCCACCTAATTCAGCATCAGTGTAATGTATTATAAAATTATGAGTCATTTAAAAAGCCACTTATCTTTTAAATGTTTGTTTAGGCATTCTCTAGAAACATTTCTTTGTCTGTATCTCCCAAAGAAAGTTAAACTTGAGTCATTTGTAAGAAGATGGATGCACTATAATATTAAATTAATCAGGCACAAAAGCTTAAATATCACATTATTTCTTGTATATAAACAAAGAGGAAAATATCACAGAAAATTACAAGTAGTGAGGTATTTCTTCCTCAGATGGGAAGGGGATCAAGAGATGGAGAGATGTGAAGGGAGGAAAGGGAGAGGAGACAGATGAAAAAAGGGGTGTGCTATGTATGCATCCTGATCCTATGATGAATGAAAACAGTAGATAATAACAAATGTCCTTATAAAAATAAAAAACCTAATGTATTAGGGAAAAGGTACTAATCAAGCACACATTTACCAATATTTCTAACTAACCAACTTGTTTACCTGCACACATTTGAAAATAGGTATAAATCATTACTCGTGAAAGTTATTTCAAATTCAAGCTCAACAGAACTGTCCTTACTATGATAAACCCATAATATTAACACCAAAATATAAACCCCATCCTTGCTATGCATAATTCTGAGATGTGGCTGGAGCCATTCATCATGACAGTATTACTAGGACACATGAAGAATAAGCGGCTGAAATGGATAATGCCATATGGATCTCATGGCCTCATTTATTTTCCACATGATAGTATTTGGATTTAAATGGAGGAGGAACACTTCGTCAAAATTCATTCTCAGCTGTTTTCTCATGGGATTGATTGTTGATTTCTTCCAGATTACAAATCTTGATTCGGTGTAAGAATTCTGACATGCTGCATCAATACTTTTCTATTGCTTTAAATGAGAACATACACTTATTCCATTTCTTATAACAAGAGTGGGGGATGGTGCCATAACACTCAAATGCATTTGTATTACTTCCATTAGAAAACAATGTCAGGAACAAATTTCGGGGCCAGGCACAGGTGATATTATTGTTTTAGTCACATAACCTTGTGTTACAGCATTTCCAATTTGACAAATTTGGCTTACTAGCAGTCAAATGATGCTCAAGTTTCACATATGTATTTTTCTAAGGCTGCTACTCTCAGAAAATTTAAAGACATAGTGCTACCCTTTGGTACAAATTAAGAAGCAGCTTGAAGAATTGGATATGCCAGCTTCAGGTAATATTGCGCCTCTTTCTAAAATAACTCTGACGTGACGACATGCGTAGAGGTGTCTGATCTGGTGAGCCACAAGCAGAATCAGGTCATAAATCAGTCTGAGGAACTGCAAAGGCATGTACTTTTCAGGCTGTCCTCCTCTCAGTGCCAAAGCTATGACTGCTCCTTAAGTTCAACCTCTTTTTTTAGCTTCTCACTAGAAAGCCAGTATTCTGTGAATGCAGCAGTAAATCAGTGACATGAATAAGATCAATCACAACAGTGTGTGTGTTTGTATGAGTGTGTGTACATTCTAAATTTGCATCCTCTTTCTTCCCTGAATTGTCATACCTGAGATTTTAGGGAAAAAGCTTCTGGGTTTATAACACTATAGTCTTGATGTGCTTCCAGAATGACTGCAAAAAAGAAGCTAATCTAAGAATTTAAAAGCGAATATTTCAGCACTACATTTTGGTAGTTCATTTAAGTTTACCTTTCTTTATCTTTGAAATGGGTCTAACAAAATCTTCCCTTCATAAAAATCATTGAGTGTTGACAAGAATGTGTAAAATGTGCAAACCTTTTACTCTGGGGATATAAATGGTATTATCACTACAGAAAATGGCTTGGCAGCTTCTCAAAAAGTTAAACTTTATGATCCAATGGTACTACTTCTACATTTATACTGAAGAAAATTTTAAAAAAGCATATGTTCACATATAAACTTGTACACTAATGTTTATAACAGTGTCAGGCACAATAGTTCCAACATGGAGAAAACCCAAATGTCCATTAGTTGATGAATGGATCAATAAAATGTTGTCAATCAATATAGTGGAATTTAATTAAGCAGTATAAGAAGAAAGAAGTACTGATGCAAACTAAACATGGAAATTAAAATGTTACCGTGAACGAAATAAACCAGTCATGAAGCGTGCCTGTCCTGATTGTGTTTGGCTGAAATATCAAGGACAGGACAATCCATAGATACCATAGACACAGGCAGAAGACTAGTCGTTGCCAGAATTTGATGGTAAGTGATGGTAAAGAATAGGAGAGTGGTGCCGGGGAGAGAGCTCAGTAGAATAAGCACTTCCTGGCAAGTGCAAGGGACTGAGTTCAACTCCGAGTTCTGAAAAAACAAAAACAAAAACAAACAAACAAAAAAAAAAACACAACAGAACTGATAAAGGGATTACTCTTTGGAGAGTGATAAAGATGTTTTGTTGATGGTTCCTAGCTTCACCTGCAAACAGGTATTGCTGACAATTTAAAGTGTTGTTTTTATATAATTCTAGTAAAAATGCTCCCTATTAATTTGTGCACTTTGTGTGGTGAGGCAGGATCTCACTATGTAGTTTAGTCTAGTCTTGAGCTCATGGGGTGGTCTAGGCTGGCGCTTGCCTGGCCTTGAATTTGTGAACGTCCTCCTGCTTCAGCCTCCCACGTACTGGGATTACAGGCATGCACCACCATGCCCAGCAGTGCACTTTTGAGCGATGAATTTATGATTTATGAGTTGTATCTCAAACTATGAAAATCTAAAAATCTGTCACAGCCTCTATCCCAGGACTGCTGTAGGAATCAGTTACAACTGGAAAGCCCTCCAGAGCCAGCACATATTTAGGAATCCAGTTCACTGCACAGGGGGAACACAGGCCTCAGTGTATTGGCTGGATAAAGACTTTCTGTGTAAGTCATCTTCATGTCTGATCATGAAAGAGTCACACAGAGGGTAATGTCATGCAGGATGCTTGCTGGGGAGAGTTCTGTGAAAGAGTCATAAACTATGCATAGAATGAAAGGCATGGGAGACATGGAGATGAACTGGATTTTCTACTGGACCTGCACTTTGTACCTTCCCACCAGCAGTCACAGTTACTGTGCTGTCAGACTGCAAATCCCCGAAGGACAAAAGCTTCTTTTAGTTAATCTCCATTTCTCTGCAGCATTCTGCCTTTAATTTAGTGAATGCCCAGCTGATAGCAAATAATTTTCTTTTAGCCAATATTCTGCTTTGAACCATGAGCAGTCTGCAGGCTCCTGTGTTAGCCTCTGGGAGTCTCACACACTGTTACTTCCTTGCCTCAGAAAAGATGCAGGCCAAGCATTGCTGCCAGCAGAGCCAGGGCCTAAGGTAAATTCATCATACATACCTCCCGGTCCTAATGACACATCCTCCCTAAACTCTACACTCTTTCTTTAGTATTCCTGATGCAACTCAAGCACAGTCCTCCATCCCTTCTTTGTGTTAATCTAACTTGAGTTTGTTTTGGTCCTCTGTGACTGTGGTTATCCCTAATTGGCCATCCCTCCTCACTTGTCTTTGTGGCCACCTCTTCCACTTCTCCCTCTGTGACTCCTTTTGTGAGCCCTCTGCTATTTCCAGAGAGTGCTCTGGTTTTCTTTTGTAGACTTAGTCAAATCTTAACACTTTGGTGATGTTGTGGTTTCAACAATTGCACACACATCCCTGGTCACCAGATCAGAGCTCTAGCTCAGACTTTTCTCCTGATATCCATAACTGTGTATCCAACTGTCTGCTGGGAAATTCCATCCTGTGTCCTGAATTCTCTCAGTCTCCATGTAAGTAGGACAAGTCTCAGAGCCAATGCCATTTTCCAGGAAGAAACCATACTGTGCAGGCAGAAATCTGGAAGCCCTTCTAGATTTCTCTGCCTTGCTTCTCTCATTCTAGCCAGTTACCTCTCACACCCCCAACATTTCTCATTCCCTTCTCTCTTCATTTATGTCCTCTGTGGAGCAGACCCTATGACAAGTATATGGGCACAAGGAATTTACTGGAGAGTTCACTTTTCTCAGAAGGTAACCTGAGGGACAGGGAAGTAGATGGACAAAGGGAAACCAGTAAGTAGTGGGTTGTTAAGTAGCTCTTAGCAGTTGGGCAGCTGGGGCACAGTCTTCCTGGGGATCTTATGAAAAGTCTTGTAGTGCTTACTCCACAATTGCCCCACCAAAAAGCAAGCATCCTGGATAATCTGTCCTTCTATAATGTGTCCCTCCTTATTGTAGGACTGGCCTTTGTGTAGTAAGCTCCAGCACCTCCTGTCACCAGAGATGGCCTCAGACAGAGTTCTCTGTGGTGACCTCTGGGAGGGCAGGGATGGCTGGTGGACCTCTGCTGTGCTGTCTGCTCTGCTTCAAAGCAGCTACTCTATCATCCCAGCTGGGACACTGCCAGGAGGAATCACTGAGTATTTAAAGTAGTTTTTGAAAATTTTATTTGTATGCATCCTACCAGAATGTCACACACACACACACACACACACACACACACACACACACACACAGAGACACACACTCCTGAAAGCGATGTATATCCCTCCCTCCAACTAGAAACCCTTACAAGTGTCCCATGGGTTTCAGAAGGAAGCCAAATCACCTTACATGGTGTTTCCCTCAGTACTTGCCAATGCCCCCAGGCTCCATGGCAAACTCATAGCAGTTGCACAGGATAGACAGTCTTAAAAATATATACATCTTTTAT
>PVKA01006899.1:54741-80850 GCA_004027165.1 Ctenomys sociabilis
TATATATATATATATATATATATATATATATATATATATATATATTTAGATAAAAAAAAATATATATATATATATATATATATATATATATATATATATATGTAGTTACAGTGATCAAAGCAAACAGTAACTATATATATATATATAGTTACTGTGATCAAAGCAAATGCCCCAGTAATCATCCATAGGATAAGGACATCAGTGTCCAATCTGGTACAAAAGAATGAGAAGTCACCCAAGGCCACCATGCCATTAACAGGTATTCATATTTGCTTAAGAGTAAAATAAAAGTATCATTTTCCTTTTGGTTTATTTGTTGACTTTTTCAAACAGAGATGGACTTGTTAGTGTATGAAACTGCTTACTAAGGTCTTTGTACTTCCTTTCAAAATATAGTTCTGACATGGGAGCTAGGAAGTTTTGGAACGCCTCACCCTTACTGTCAGAACTCATTAACTCAAGGCCAATCTCATAAATCCTGTCGGCCTCCACTCTCACCTGAACTCCTTCTCACTTTATGGAAGGTCCAGGAAGCTCAACATGCTTTTCTGCCTTAGTATGTCCTATTTCTTCAGCCAAGATTTCTGTTCATAACCATTGGCCTCTCAAAACTCAATGTAAAGAACACTTCTGGTCAGACAAGGGTCCGCTGATGGTGCTATTTGTCCAGTTAAGGTTTTGATGCTATTGGATCTCCATGGCTTCTATTCCAGCTCTCATGTGGCAAGGTGTTTGTTACCACCTTGCTAATGATTTACTTGTCTGTCTACCACATAGGTCAGTTCTCTCCATCAGTATCCTAGACACACATATCTTGTTCACTTTGACCTTGTTGGAATCTTTATTGAGATTATGTTAGATTAATTTATGATTAATTAACATGAGTGCCTAACATGATATTGCAGATTCTCTAGAAACAATGGATGAATAAGTAAAAAATAAGTAAATGTAAGGCTGCTGGTAAAAGAATAAAACTTGACTTTTTCTTATTTATATTTTAAAACATTTTGTGTTTCTTTACTATGCCACAGGGCCTTTGTTTATGCCATCCTCTGTGTTTAGAAAGATATTCCCTTCTCCATTATCTCTACTACCCATATCTTTTGGATCTCAACTCTTTTTTCCACCAGGGTAAGAATTTTACATTTATGTATATATGCTTCCTTGAATATTTTCTTCATCATTCACAAGCTATGAAGATAGGAATAAAATCTGGGTTGCTGACCTTTGCATTCAGAGTTGAGCCTATTGGCTGAATGTAGCACTACTTACCAAATATTTGTGGAAGGATGTGAGATGAATACATAAAAGCTTGATCTGTGATAGCTTCATGTATTAGTATCAAGACCTGATGACTGTTTTGAAATTGTGTGTTGTAGATTTCCTTAGAGAGCCCGAAACGTGGTCTACATCCTATGAACAGAATGCATGCAGGCAAGGAGGACAGAGTTTACAATTTTGATTTTTGAATAGGCGAGAACTTGGGAATGATTTTAAGTTTCTGAAATAAAGTGGTAGAAGTCAGGTTGTCACAATGGTTGGATGCAGCAAAGGTCTATTTCTTTAACTACTTACAACACTACACTTTCAAACAGATCCCCTGCCATTGAAAAGCTGCCGTGTTTTCATTCCTCGGAAAGTGATGAAGTTAGATAAATGATAATGCCCTGTCTTTGTTTGTTCCTCAGTCAGAAAAGCTCAGCCTTAACTGTTCCCCAGTGTAAATGTCCACTGAATAAACCTGGACTGTGTTGTTTGACAGCAGGCTGCCCCATGAAACTGCAGCAAATTTGGCTCTGCTGAGCATTTCAGGAGAGGGAAGCAAAAATCATCAACAGCAAAAGGCCTATAAAACAACTTGTGTCCCTGTAATGTTTAATGGAGGACTCTCCATGAAATGAAAATAGTTCCTCTAACTTTAGGCAAGACCCGTTCATTACAATGGCTTGGGAAAGTCGAGTTTGTACATAGTCTTCTTGTTCTCAATGACATTTTTTTTGCATAATTTTATTGAAAAACAAATAGCAATGAAGCAGTTTCAAATCAAATTAGTAGGACAGTTTCAATAATTAATACATTGCATCTTATTCTCTTAGTGATTATTTGTTGTGCAAGATGTAGACATGATATTCTATTTATAAACACTATTAGAACAAGTCTCTCTATTCATTGAATTAAGAGAATGTAGCTGTATATGTATATCTTAACTATTTTGAATCTACACATACAAAATGGGCATTCAGTTGTATCCCCTTTTCTTTGTTTAGTTTTGTCATTTAAATATTATAGGTGTGTGAATTCAGCAAAATATTCCAAAATAGTCCAGTAGTCCATAATAGCATTGGGTTTTCCATATGTCTGCCAATGTCAATGACACTTTGTTAACATTGCTTCTTCTCTCTCCTTTTCTCCATTCTTCTATTTTTTATGTCTTTATTTTCTAAGTGACTCATTTTTTTAAAAAAGTCAGCACTAACCTTTTTTAATTTTAATACATTGATTTTAGGTGGCAAATACTATTCTAAATTTTAAAATTGAGAAAGTTTTATTTAAAAACCTGAAAAGTACAACTACTGAGCATGCAGTTAACTAACATTCCACATACTACTGTTTTGGGTTGATGAGGTCCAAGTATGAATTCTTCAGCTCAAGGCTGAGAAAGTTAGATTAAGAAGACAACACAGAGGAAAACTTAGCTAGTGGTTTCTGTGGAAGATGCATGCGTGCTGTCCGGGTAGCCTTAGCTTTGTCGATTCAACCAGTTTATTTAAAGAATCAGGTATCCAAAGCATTTGGCATTGTGCAGAATGTAGGCACCCTGAATAGAAAGAAATAATGTTATGATTATTTTAGCATATTTCTTTTTGTGATTTAATTTTGAGCTAGGCCTCTGGATTACATGTATCTATAGCACCTTTAAAAAGAAAATTATGCCAGGCATCTATGCCCACAATCCCAGTACTCTGGGAGGCTGAGGCAGAGCAGAATTTCAAATGCCATCCCAGCTTAGACAATTTAGAAAGCTGGTGAAACCCCATCTATAAATAAAAAGTAAGAAAACTTGAAGAAGTAGCTCTGTGTGAACCCTTTGGGCTCAAACCTTAGTAAAACACACACATGCACAGACACACACACACAAACACGCACACACAAAAGAAACTTAAATATTGCTAAGAAAGAAACATACACACTGCTAACTAGAAAGCCACAGCTCAAAGTCTGTTACAAACTCAATATCTGAGTTCCTATAAAAGGAATATTAAGCTTGACTGTGTATCAATCTGGATAGCTGTATGTGCTGAAGTAGCAGGAACTTCCACATTTCAGTGGCTCACAACTCCAAATGCTTAGTTCTCTCCCAGGCTGCATGTCCAGGTAGGGAGCTGCAGTATGACTACATCCCACCCTCCCTCTGAGATCTGCTCCACAGGGCTAGCTCTCCTGTTAATCAAATAAATGAAAGAAGGAAGGTCACTCTTAATGCTTTTACAATCAGGAACTCTCCTACTTCATCAAGTGGAACAACGTATGTGTTCATAACACCTGCTAAAAGGATTCTTCTGGACCCTATTATCCATCAGGATAATAATATCCCTCAAATATTTGGAAATTGTCTACTCTCGCATTTTTTGATTACTAAAGCATCACCTAAAGAATTAAAAAGATGCCCATGACCACCTGCAAACCTGCAGTTGGATCCAGATTGCTATTACCATTTCTGTCAGTTAATAGTTGATAACTTGACATCAGAGACTCCTACACAAGTGATTGATTGAGTACTGTCCTATCTGCTGGTGCTCACAGCTGAGTGTGCTGTTAGGAGGTGGGGCACTGGGGCAGGTGTGGTCCCTGGAGGTGCACCTTTGGATGGTGCATCTCTCACTGGTGCTCTTTCACTGGGTCCTGCCTCCAGACCTCCAAGAAAAGAGAAGCTTTGCTCTACCACACCCTTTTATGATGACGGTCCTGGCTTGAAACAAGACAACTATGGATGAAACCTCTGAAATTAATGAGCCAAACAGATCACTTTCTCCTTATATCAGGGACTTTATCCCAAGCAATAGGAGAACTGAGCAATATACTACTGATATCCAATGCCTCCCTGCAAATGTGTATGTAGGGGCTGGGAAAATGGCTCAGTAGAATAAGTACTTCCCTGGCAAGTACAAAGGCCTGAGTTCAAATCCTTCATTCCACAAAAAAAGAAAAAAAAGTGTATACATGCCACTGTGGCTACAGTGTCATAAGACAGAATTCAGTGACTCATCAGGGGGTGTGTCCTACCAGGGTATCACATGGAAATACACAGCATATTCTCTCCTTGGTTCTACAGGTCAAAAATAGCTCTTGTTAAAATTTTCTGTGTCTATCAGTGTTCTAGTTTGTACTTGGGATGTCCCTCCAAAGCCTCACGCAGTCATGGGGAACAGCCTGTTCAGAGCCAACTAAATCTAGAGCTTGAGTTTGGCTAGGATTAAGGATGTGAATGTTACACCCACCAACCTAGGGCAGGTACACTGCATGCAATATAATGGACAGAAAGAGACTTCTCTCCTTCCCCAGCACATCTCTCTCTATGTCTTTCTGCCTCTTCTACGTTTTTGCTTTTGCTGTCTTCTGCTCACTACGAATTGCTCTCTTCTGTGAAGCCACCTTGCCTTAGGGCCATTCAATTTTGGACTGAAACCTCCACAAACTGCGAGCTAAATAAACCTTTCCTCCTTTATCCTTGGGCATCAGGTGTTTTGTCTGAGCAACAATCAAAGTAACTCAGACAATCAGGATTTGGCCAGAGATGCATAACCACAATAAATTTCATGTAAGAGATTTATTATAGGGATTAGAGGTAAATCCATGTGGGTGGAGCTATGAAAATAATGTCTAGACTGGAATTTGGAGACTCAGAAGAATGACAATCCACTTACTATAATAAGCTACATATGTCCAGGAGATTGTATAAGCATGGTAATTACAGCCTCAAACCACCCTGTGCAAGTAACCCAGCATGATCTTGCCTAAGATTATTAATTATATCTGTGAAGACCTTTTATCTCATGGAAGAAAATACATTTACAAGTTTTTAGAGTTGTATTTTGGAAGCCATTATCCAAGCTACCATAGAAGTCACAAGATTTTGATGGTTTGTAGTCAGGATCCACAAAAAAATAGTCCATGAGCTAAATCTGTCCCACTGCCCATTTTTATAAAGAAAGTTTCATTGGAAAACAAACTCTATTCATTTATGTATTATCTATGAATGAGTTTTTCGTTGTGACAGCAAAATAAAACAGTTGAGTACAAAGCCAGATGACCAAGCCTGTGATACTTACTGTTGCCCTTTATGGAAAGTTTCTTGGCCACCAATCTGTAGTTCAAAGCCTTATGTTAATCTACAGTAAGAATTTTGTCTGTGAAGCAGACTCCACAATTTCAGATCTCTAAGACAGCATTATATCTCCCCATTGGTACATATATATGCAATATTAAATTATATAAATTGTAATAAGGTTTTTTTATTTTGTACTGGAAATCAAACTTAAGACCTTGTGCTTATCAGGGAGGCACTTCTACCATCAAACTATATCCCTGTCTTGCAAAAAGGTTAATGGCAATGCAAAAAAAAAAAAAAAAAAAAAAAAACCAACCAAACAAAAAAACTGTCCTATTTGTAAAACAATAACACAACCACCAAGAACATGTGATCACGACCAGAAGTGCCATACTGGCTCTCCCACCAGAGCTAGGTGCTCGTGACAAAGAGTAAGGTCATCCTCTCTCTGAGACAGAACTTTGTATGCCTTTAGGACACTCACAGAGTCTCTCTTCAGATTCCTTTTTATTTATTTTATTTTTTTAGTTTTGCCAGTGTTAATTTATTGATTGCTGGGGATACAGACTATGGAGAATACACAGCATGCACTGGGGGAAGGAACTGACCACATCTAGGCTGAAGCCATTCGACAAGCCCTTGAGGAGTCCATTGGACAGCACAGGTTGGATCTAAGGAGATGGCAAGATGACTCCCACCCACCTACAAACTATGCAAATGCATTGGGGACTTATTTACTCTTAGTTACTTAAAAATCAGCAGGAACATGGGAAGTTCAGTCTGCCTTTTTATCTTAAACAAAGCTAAGAGGAAATCTGTGAATCATCCAAATATGCCTCCCCACAAAATTATGAGCATTTCCAATTTTAGGGAAATTCCATCTCTAAAAGTTCTTCCACATCAATTTGTATGCCTCAGAATTTAAAAAATCTATGCAAATTGAGAAAGGATTAATGACCAATTCAAAAGACTGGAAAACAAACAAAAGCAAGTTTTGTACTGCTGGGCTGCTCTCTAACACTGGCAGGTTTTTATGCCATATTCGCCAATGTCTCCCCAAGATGTCTGCTCTAAGCTTTCAATACAATAATGATATAAATTAAAAAAAAATTCTGGTTACATTTAAAAGGAAGGATTAAATTACCTTGTTGCTTCAGACAATACCTGAAAACTAGTTATATATGATATTTAATTATGTATAATTATACCCGATAATTGGATCAAATGCTGAAACTACTGAGTTTCACCACCTTTGTAATACATTGATGTCTCTTATAATGACATCGATGTTACTTGATGTGCCAGTAATGGGCACTTCTTTTACGGTAGTTGGAATAAAGACTGAGAAGATGAAGTAGTTATATCCTATTAATCTTGAAAGTCTCAATCATCCTTTCTGAGTAAAAAAAAAAAAGAATCAATTAATCTACAGCCAGATATTTTTCATGATACCTAGAATGTGAGCATTACTTTAAGTTCTCCAGATACTCAGGCAAAAAAGCTATAACTTAGCATGGATTGAAAAGAAAACCTACATAAAGTGCTTATTTAGTTTATTTTAAGCTCATTTTACACAGTTTTATTTTCAAAAGTAACCTTCTCCCCAAGATCAATAAATCTCCAAATCCCATGATGCATCGCCTGTAGATGAGTTTTTCTTGACCTGACTTACAGGACATTAGCAGCATTTAGTTCTCAGTCACAGCTCTCAGCCCATCTCACTTGGTTTGCTCCAACCTGGGCAATGCTTATTTTAAAATACCTCCTCACCCTCGAGGAAACAAATACATTAATGAAATTTTTGATGCACAGCTTTCACCGGCTTATGTGGTTTACCTCACCAGGCCTTGCAAGGCAAAAGTATTCCTTTAGGTTAAATGGAAATTGGTCAAGATTAAGTTTTTCCTTTATATCATAAAACTTAAAGCCATGCAGATCCTATCAAATGTCACTATGACTTTTCATAAAGGAAAACCCAAGATGTAACCTCTAGAATTTCAATAACTCGATGGATATTCAAGTGCAAAGTAGTATCCTGAATTCTGCTTTATCTTTAATTTTGTTTTGTCATTTGTTGCTTAGGAGCGTACTGGAAGGAGAAAAAAAAAACAGAGTAAACTGCCTGGATTTCAGTTCCCAATAGACTAGCAGTATAACTTCAGCAAACTATTTAATATTCTGAGCCACAGTTTTCTCATCTCTGGAATAGGGGTAGTAATAGCTCCTTCCTCAAGTGCAATTTTAAGAGTTAGCTGAATTAATATATTGCAAATACTTATAATGGTACCTGAGATTATGTACATTAATTAGTTCCTCCATCTATCTCACAACAAGGTACTTGTAATCATTGCAGTGGTTCTTTGAGGTAGATATAATTATCTTTTCTTTTTTTAAATAGACAAACTGAGTATAAGAACAGTTAAATAACTCACTGTGTCACAAGCCTAGAAAATTGTGAAGCTAGAGATAGAATTCAGGTCCATATGATTACAAAGGTCAGATTTGTGCATTCACTCACCATTTGTCAGCCATGAGACTGGAACTATTAACCATTTAGGAGAAAGCATTATTTTTTTAATTTAAAAGTTTTTTTTCTGCAATTCAGAGTCTGATAGTTCAGTGAAAACAGTGTGGAAGTAACTCAGTCAAGTGATGCCCCAGGGAATACATTAGTTCAGCAAAATACAGCTAGTGTTCCAGAGATCTTTGAATATTTGCCTAAACTTTAAAATTATTATACAACTTATAGAGACTACTCTGTAAAATGTATTATTTCTGTTTTCTTAAATAGTTAATACTGAGCATGATTTAGGTTACATTAAAAACATTTTTATACTGTATTCTCATATGCAGTTTGTTTTATTAAGAAAGATATCACTGACTTAGACGTTTACATTTATAAAGTCCCATGCTTAAATTGTAAAGTTTTAGATGTCTCCTTTCTCTTTGTTAATATCTATATGTGCATATGAATTTTAAATTTACCAACAACCCACCAGAAATACCCCTTTATCAAATAAAACTGGGATTTTAAAACTTGCTGTAAAATGGGTATGAAAACCTGGCCAGTCTTGGTGGTATTTCAAACTTTAACAATTAGGTAGACATTTATAAAGAAGCACATGAGCTAGGTAAATTTAAGGTAGAGCTTATCAGACAGGGAAATAACTGAAACTGGGTTTGTTTAATTATTGAAATTTTGGGGCTGGTAGGCACAGTGAAGTCAGAGATTAAAGCAAGCCTTGATCTCTAAGCTTTTGTTTTAGTTTTGTTTGCAGTACTGAGAATGGAACCCAAAGTCAGTGCTGGGACTTGACTGTATTAGGCTGGCTCTCCCCCCAGGTGACAGCCCAAGCCAGTGATGCTATCAGGGGACCCACAGTTACAGCCTACTAGAGCATTTATATCCCAGCAGAAGAAGCTAAGTTACTTTTGACTGTTTACTATATTAAATTAGGTAAGTATATTTTATCCCAGAATTGTGTGGTTTAAGGACAGAAGAGTAGAGTTTAGTTTCAAAGTTGTTTGATAACTTGACACTTTGTGTTATGGAATGAGAAACTTCCTATCAGAAACTTGGAATCAACAGGGTGAAAAACCTAAGTAGAACTCAAGAAATTCACTCACAGATATGAGTTCTTGCTTGGGCTTATGATACCCATTTTAAAAATCCAAAGGTTCCTTTTGTCCTTTAATTCCTAGATGAGTTAATAATATCATATAGGCAACATTTTTGATTAATTGAGCAACTGCTACATATCTGTTACTACCTTGAGGGTGATAGATTTTTAAGTCCTTATAAAAAGTGAATTAAAGAGATTTTTAAATAATTATACAAAGTAAAGCTTATGATTTTTATTCATTAATATTTTATTTACACAGTTTCTACTGAGTTTTCCTAACCCTTAATATCTTTTTCTTTTGTGATTGAAAAATGTATAAGGTGAAGTTATTTGGAGATTTTTTTTTTTTAGCCATGAAATTTTGAATGGCTGAGTGTTGTGTTATGCCTTTTAGAAAAAAATATTGCCTTGTTTTATAGCCCTGGAGCTTTTTTCTTGTTAATGTAAATAGGAATTTAGTATGAATTACAAGAAAAGTAACATTATGGAGCAAGTCTAAAGGATATAATTACAGTAATACCTAATCTGAGATGTGCATTATTTTACATCTGTAATCTGTCAATGGGGAATAATAAAAAGGGGTTGAAGGTTCTAATTGTACAGTAGCTAGCAGACTGAAAAATAAGTGAATTTGACTCTCATTACTTAAAGCTCTTAGTAGTTTATACTAATTTAAACCAATAAAAATGAAAATACATGCTCCTCTAGCAAAATTATTTCTAAGAATTATGTATGTTCTCTGAAATACAGATCAAAAAAGGAGTTTCAAGTCTTGTTAGCCAGGGAATTTTCAGTGGGGCAACATAGATATTGTAGACTTGGATTTATTTCGAAATGACAAAAATTCCCTAATAAGATTTGAAGCCTGTCTTGGTTACTTCTATCAGTGCTTATTTTTCTTTTCATTTTTTTCCAGTTTCATATTTAGTACTATAAATAGTTGGCATCTGGCCCAGAAAAAGAGCCTATTTTAAGGGAAAAAAATGCTTTTCTTCAAATTTATATACTGAAAAGTTCATTTAAATTTTATTGCATAATTAATGTTTTTTATGAAGGTAGGAAACTTCGTGTGGATAACAAGGATGCCGCTTTTCCTTCTTTCTCAATTAGTAGGGCTAATTGCCCTGCTCTCACCTAAAATTTACGTATTAACATATGTGCATCTTACTAAATATAAGGGACAGGAAGCCAACAGCCCGCGCAGCTGAAGCTTCCTTAGCGTGTCCATATTTGTGAAACACCAGATGAGACAGGCAACGATCTAATTTAGGTTACGTGGCATGAATTTTAATAAAGCCTATTTAGTCACACAGATGCCCAAATGAGAGACAAATTGGAGCCTCTAGGGTCAAGCAGAGAGGACTCTGCTCCACTGGCTCATGAGGATGGAGTTGTGACATTGAGCTCAGCAACATACAAACAACTCTTGCTGAGCACTTAACTGTGGGACACCAAGGTGGAGTGAGCCCTTTGGATACAGAAATGCGAGGCTCTCATTTTGACATTTTCGTACAACTGAAAGGAGAGTTAATTAAACAATGATAAGCAATAGAAATGGGAAAAACGTTGATAGCTGCCAAAATGTAGTTGTCCAAAGTTAAACCAAGATTTATACATAACATGAAAAGAACATGTGCCACAGGTTTACTTTTTATATTACTGGTAAGTGAGGAAACCAGGGAAATGATACAATAAGATGAAAAATACTGAGGAGCTAAATATTTATAGGCAACTCAGTAGAATGCTATTAAAATGAAAATTTTAGGTTAAATATGGATTACGTCCTATAGAACGTAGCCCTTATCTCTTGGAATTATCATTTCTCCTGGATAATTACTTGTGTTTCTCTTGAATAAAAAATCTACAAATTCACACTAAATTTGAAATCGCTTATCTTGTTAGCAAACAACAAAATGAGCAAAGTGCATTCCTATAAATGGTTCTTTGACCTCATAAGACATTGTGCTATTCATCTTTTTTGCATTATTTTTAAATTTGGGGAAAAATTTAAATCAAATACAGGAACAGTAATGCTATATATTTGGTCATGATGGGAATACTGAGAATCCAAGTCAGGTCAAGTTAAGGAGAGAAACATCTGAGGTAACCCTCTCTCTCTGTCTTTGTCTGTTTGACTGTCTGTCTGTCTGTCTGTCTGTCTGTCTCTCTCTCTCTCTCTGTCCCTCCTTCCCTTCTTCTCTTCTTCCTCCCCTCCCCTGTCCTCCCCTCCCCTCCATTCCACTCCACTCCCCTGCCCTCCTCTCTCCTCCCCTGCCTTCCACTCCCCTCACCCTTTTTCCATCCCTGATGTTGAATGAAATATGAGAGCAATCACAATTCATGTCTCACTAGCTAAGGTAGGTCCCTCTAGAAAGAGAAACAGCTAACTTTAGTTTTTTGCTTTAGACTATAGGCATGGGATGGGATGGAACTGAAAGACATAAAGCAGAATAAAATGGTGTCTCCTCTGAAACACTTATTGTGTGTGTGTGTGTGTGTGTGTGTGTGTGTGTGTGTGTGTAAAGCAGCTCAGTAATAGTAATATAATAGTACAATTGGGTCTATGAGGTCACTCCTCTCCTGTCACCTTAATCGAGGCAACTCCCCAGGGACAACCATGTGACCTTTTTCCCATGCCTACATCTCAAAACTGCAATTAGAAAGACAAAGATTCCTGGAAAATTCTGAAATCCCAAACCAAGATACACTTGGGCCCCAGCCGGTGTCCTGACCTACAATAGCCTTTCTTCACTTAGAGTTTATTGAAGGTTTATACATATGGAGTGTATCTCATGTATCCAATTAGTAAAGAGTGTGTCATGGGAGAGGATATGTGTACTACATACCACTGACATGACTCAGCACCCTGTAGGTCCCATTGCCAGTTATGCTCTGAAAGAAACAATGTGTCATTGGGGTTATTTCAAAATTTTTATTATTATTTCCAAGTAAGTGGTAAAACTAGACCTTACAACAAACCATTGACTTACTATATGAGTAGCCAAGAGTGTAGCTTTCTAGGTCCAGTTTAACGTAGCACCTAACCACAAAAAGCTCTAAATATAAAACAAGGATGGTGGCATTCTAGTAATCGGTTATACTCCCACTTACCTTAGCCATTTCTTTGCTTGACTGTTGGCGATCAATCGTTGGAATGATGGGATTTAGTACTGATTGCACAGAAGGCTGGCTTGGTGTTCACATAAGAGAGGTCCAATGTTTTACTGTTGATGTGATCTTCTAGGATTAGTGACCGAAGAAGAATCCAGAAGGGCTACTCTAGATTTCATTCTATCACTGATACTTGTTTCACCCAAAATATGATGACTGTTTATTTTATTCACTTCTAATTCACATTTTGCCAACAAAAAGAATTAATCTACAGATTAAGTGTAGTTCGTTAGCTTTAATGGAGAGGTTAAATTCTCTCAAGAAGGATGCATGGACATGTTATAACTCAGAAGAAAAATAAGACTTTCCTGAATGGCTTTTATTGCTCTTTCCTGAGTTTTCTTTCTAGGTGACTTAAGGATTTTGAGTCTTTTTACATGAACAGCAGGAGTTAAGCTTTCGGAAGAAACTCTATCTTCTGGAAAAAAAAAATGGTTTCTATTTGCTTGGAACAATTAGCTATAATTAGTATGCAAGTTTTAATGATATTGTATTGTGAGGCTGATTAGGTCTGTGAGATTGGGGATGCAAGTCACTTCTATTGTTTATTGTATGCAAATCTAGCCACTTAGCTTTAATTAGACATTGAAACCCAGAACAATTATCAACAATTGCTTCAGTATTAATGAGCAGTGTGAGCTGCCAATCATGACTTTTTAAATGGCAGAGACTTATATGCAATTGATTTGGCATCCAAAAAAAGGAGAGTCTCTGAGCCCATACTCTGCATGATAAAGTCAGATGGACTAATCTGGTTGACAAGATCTCCATAAGTGCCTTTCAAGTTGCTTTCTTGTTCCTTTTGCTTGGCAAAAACTAGTGCAAGATGGCATTTCATTAAAAGGAAGCCCAGAATAAGTTTTAATATTTTGAGAAGATCCAGAAGATGGACTATTTTCAATTAGGTATTTGATGGTCTATGATCTACGTGTATGTGTGTGTGTGTTTGTTATAAGTGAAAATTATTAGATGAAGTAACAATGGCAGCAGCTAAAGAATCTTAAAATAGCTTTTGTAGTCCTCCTTGATTATTAAATCACAATGAAAAAGTGCCAGGAAGCACATATTTACTTGAAAACCTGATAACTCCTGTAAGAAAAAGGTTTGATTTTGCTAGCATTTGATAAAGCCAATGACTCAAAAGATAGAGTAGAAAGAGATAAAAGAGCTTCATTTCGTGGGAAGAGAATGGAGAGGCAGGAACCTGTGCTTGCAAATCAGCCTTCCACCAAGGAGTTGAGGAATTATAGACAGGATAGCAATAATCAGGAAGAGTGATAGGATAATAAAGGGGAGAAATGCTCACGCTTTTTTGGGAATAGGTAGAGATCTTCCAGAAACTTGGATGCCACCTCTTTTGTTCTTTTAATGATCTGTCATCCTCAGTCATGGCAACTGGTTGGTTTTTCTAGTCCAAAACTAAGACTACAAAGAAGACAGATGCAATATGGAAACACATATGCCCAGCCTTTTTATTTCTGTGAGACACCCCACTGGACATCTGAAAGACACGTGAAGTCAATATTTTCATCAAAAGCAGCCTTGAAACCTCTGATAAGTAGCCCAGGTTATTGTTGTTACCATCACCCACATAGCCAAGGTGTTGTCTATAGCAAAGATAATGAGAGATGTATAACATATTACCCACCTGGGTGACCTTCAAAATTAGTGAGTTTTAAGACAAGAGCAAATGAAGCAAGAGTATTTACTTCGACGTTTTGTCTTTCTAACACCCTCTTCTCATTAATATCTGACCCCAGTTTTCTCATTCTGTTTTTTTTTCTACATGTTCCTAGGAGGATATCTTCTTTTTTCCCCTTTTTTTATTGAATTATTGAGAAACAAATAGCAATGAGACAGTTTCAAAATCGATTAGGACAGTTTCAATAATTAATATATTGATATTGTTGACTTTGTAGTAGTTATTCATAGTCTAAGATGCAGATATCCTGTCCAAACACAATTAGTACAAATCTTTTTACTCACTGAAATAAGAGAAAGTAGCTGTATATCTATACTCTTTTGTATATACAGATACAAAATGGTCCTTCATTTATATCCCTTCTTTTGTTTAATTTTGTCAGAGATGGGTATTCCATTGCCATTTAAATATTGTAGATGCATGAATTCAGCAAAATATTCCAATATAGTCCAATAGTCCATAATAGTAGTGGGTTTTCCGCAGGACTGGCAATGTCAGAAGTTGTTGACTTGAGCCTTTTTACAGCTCACCATATTAATATGGCTTTACTTTTTATATCTAATTTTTATCCTTTTCTGCTGGATAGTTAAGACCAAGATAAGGCAAGGCCTATATAACAAGAAATGTAACTTCTGTATCTGGCAAGGTCATTCAAATTCCCTCAGGATTTATCCTGAAACCCTGTACCACAGTTTGTAGATTCTTTGTCAGTGTCAGCCATGTGGATGAGTCATAGCCATTGCTTGACCAATTTGCTGTCTGTGAAAGCCTGAGAGAATGTTTTCTCTCCATGTGACTCTCCTTAGGCTCACTCTACATTGTTGATCACTTTCCTCTGTGGCCCTATAATCTCCAATGAGATTAAAAACACTTTTACACTGTACACGAAGAATAATATCAACCTAGTCAAGAATAAAGGAAATTGGCTAGAGAGATAGCTCCATGGTCTAAGCACCTTCCTGGCAAGAGTAAGCACCTGGGTTTGATCCCTGGTACCCCATGCCATGCTAGCCCTGGACCTAGGGAGGGCTCTGCCAGCCACTGAAAACTGGGCATGGTGGTGCCTGCCTGTAATCCCAGCTCTGGATAGGCTGAGACATGACAATTACTATGAGTCTTAATTGGTAGCAATACCCTGTATCAAATAAATAACAGATTTTTTTATATTAAAGAATAAAGAGATTACATTATTTAGGGCTAATTAGTATCGTAAAGAAGGAAAATATGGATTCAAGCAGGCTCAGAAATATTCTTCAAGGTGTTATTAAATGGTGGATGTATTTATAGCTTCAGATTTCAATGGAGGTCAGGAATGGCATCATTTTTTAGTTAGGACTTATCATTAGTGCTGAAGAAACTTATGCCAGTTTATGATTGAAAAAAAGATTGAGCACATTCTCTTGCTCTGGTAAGTTTAGAAGGGGTCAGTTGCATAGAAGGTCAGCAGAGGTCAACAAAAACTTTCTTATGACTGACATGATGGTGGTAGGCACTATCTGTAGCCTGGTTCAGAGGTTCAGCTTGGATCTCCTTTAGCACCACTGCCATACTCCATGTTAAGTGCCCCGATGAACACTGCTCCATGCAAGGGTAGCACTGGACTGGGGTTGACTTCCTTCCACTCACTTTCCAGGGCTATTTGTAGGTTCCCTCAAAACAGGACCTTAAAAACTCAAATGCATTTTGCAAAGGAACATGTGACAAGCTTCAGTCTCTGGATGTGGACATGTTAGGTGGGATCCTCCTTGTGCTCCTCAAAGTTGGCCATGTTTACCCAATGCACTTCGTGTATGGCTCCTTTGTGGAGGAGCAATTCAGTCTTCTTTATTTTTTCCTGGATGTTTAGATGAAGACATTATGATGCAACTCACTTTTCTCTGCATGTCTTTCATTACATACAGAAATGAAGTTGCACCTTAATGGTATATCTAAAAAGGAACAAATTATAAGAATATTCCAGTAATTTTGTATTTCCTGCAAATATGCCAACTATACTTTTCCTGCACATGCATGCCCCTCCCTTCTTCTCTCCTTCCTTCCCCTCCTTCTTCCTTTCTTCCTTCCATCTTTCTTTTCTTTTTCGCTTTTATACTTTTTCTGAACTTTCTCTCACTGAAAAGGAAATAAAGTGCTAGACCCTTTGCATAGACACTGCCGTTTTGAATTTGGTTGGTATGTTAACAAAGAGAGAAAAAAAAATAGTTACCAGCTACCATTGTTCCAAAGGTTGATTCTGATTTCTTTAACTTCTGTTGTGTCTGGATTTCTTTTCCTATATTTCAAGAAATGACCCTCAATAGCCTAGTAAATCAGCTAATAAGATGTTTTAGCATCTGCTAACATTCTCAGAGTGTGTTACAAGAATGTTCAAAGGCTTTGTTTGTGAGAATAATGGAAAAAATAATAGGGTAATACTACCAGGTTTCAGAATACTGAATAACATCTGACTTTAGGACTTTAATTGTGAATGTATGCATCCTTTACCCAGATGGTGGCCAGTTGAAAAATATGATTTTCTTCCAAATGTCCCTTGATAAACTTAAAAAAACAATTCCTATATCAGAATTGGAAACAATAATAAGCAAAACACTAAATGGTCATTTGATAAATTTTACTGTTATAAGCAATGCTTGTATAGGGAGAGAAAAAAGATACAAGGTTTTTCTTCCAAGTTTGAAGTCAGTACAAACTAGCACTGTCCCTCACTGAAATGTGGCCGGGGCCCTAGTTGCTTCCAAAACATTTCAATTCTAAGTAATGAACTTTTTGAATACTATTGCTGTGACACTCATTATGCTAATGATAAAAACGGCTCTGCCTGGTAGTCTGACAGATGAGTAATCACCTGGTTAGGAAACAGAGGCTGAAGCTTCCACTAAGCAAGCGTTATCAGGCCTCAGCCAAAATCCCAGTGGGCATCTTCTTCTTTCACCTGGTGAGCTGCAGTTATCTCTTAAATACTCACTTATTTCCCTTTCTCTTCCTCTCCAACCTATTCTCTGAACCACCATCTTCTAAATGTCAATTCTAGGGGCAATCGTACAGCTTCAGCAGCACAGTGCCTATATGGCAAGTGTGAAGTCATGAATTCGACTCCTGAGTACCGCACCTGACAGGCTGAGGTAGGGGGATTGCTGTGAGTTTGAGGCCCATCAGGGCTATAAAGTGAGTTCAAGGCCATCCTGGACTGCTTTGTAGAACCCTATTTCAAAAAGACAGCAAGAACAAAAACAAAGATCAATTCCATGTCACTCTCTTGCTTAACTCCCTTCACTGGATGTCCTAGGACAAAACTGAAATCCTGAAGGTGGCTTTTGAGGCCTGCCATAAATCTTTTGCCTCAGTTACTCTAGTGACACTGTCTCCCATCTCTTTCATCCCCAAACTAGAAGGAAGTCTATCAAACATCCTGAGCATGAGCCCCTATTCTTGTTTGGGGGGAGCTTGCTTCTAAAAAGTATCTCACCAACTAACTGTTACTGGGACCAGCTTCTTGCCTCTTCTTCTGGAATTGGATTCCAGGTTCTTCTCCTCATGAACAAACATTTGAATGGAAGGAGCAAAAGAAGTGGCAAAGTGTACTGGAGAAAGTGGAAGTGAGGATTGGGAGAGAAACTCGCTTCAGAGTGAACTTGGGGGAAGTAAATAGAAAAAGAGGGTGAGAACACAGATGAAAGTCACACTGAATCGGTGACACACAGGATGGGGTGGCATGAAAAGCTGTGATAGCATGCTTTTCCTGGATGGTCTCTCTTTTTATGTGATCCAAATCTCCAGGGAACCCATGAGAACTACATACAGGCCATGAGAGTGGGTGCTGGTCTCACACCTCAGGCTGATGTCAGATCTAGGTCTCTCATTGAACACCTGCCTGAGTTCCACAGAGAAGTCCATGTGCCAGGTTTTTGGAGCTGTTCTGTTCATGTAATCAGGATCATCTAGTAAACAGGGCATGCCTACTTCCCAGCTGACTTTGGCCACACACTAATCTATCTCATTCTGGAAAGCATGTGAAAGCTCAGTGGAGCCTCTAGAATGTTCACAGGCTTTAGTGGGGAGAGAGAAGCACAGTTCTCGTGGCTTAGTGGCCATTGCTCTTTTTTTTTTTTGGCTAACGCAGCCCACCCTGAATGCGGGGCTCGCTTGGCATGTGGTGCCAGGTATTGAACCTCAGTCCCCTGCACCTGCCTGAGCTTACCAAAGCAGGTGCATTAGACCACTGAGCTATCTTGCCGGCTCCAGTGGCCATTGTTCTAACAGTCAATTAAATCAGGAGGAGTAGACACTGCTGGGGGATAAGCCAGCATGTGTGGAAGAAAGGAGTAACATCAGAAAAGAACGTATATGAGCTACCGAGGAAATCTGTGCACCCTGCTGAGTCCCTTACAAGTCTGCTTGCAAAGCAGTCATTTTGTCTCTCTACTTTCTGCAATCCCACTTTGACCTAGCTAACCCCTGATGCGGTTGCTCCAAAGGTCACAGCTTCCATTAGCCTTCCTCAACTGATGCCAGTGCTCACCTCTCCCCCCCAGCCAGGGTTCCCTTTAAAAGGTCTGTACTCACCTACGCAAGGGTGTTCCTCAAAGGTTTGCAATTCACTGTTCCCTTCTCCACCTTCTGTACCATATCACTCAATTTCTGGAAGGTAGGGACAGTGCCCTGGCAATCTTTGTGTCTCCAGCTTGGCATGCTACCTGCAGCAAAATGGGGCTCAAACCCTTTTGTCTGGACCATGCAATGAATAAGAGATGGTGTCAGACATTCACTTGGGAAGCCACAGCTTCAGATCCAACCCTTAAGTAGAAGTAGTTCCTTTTCCTGCTTGGCACCCTGTCCTCAACAGATCTTTATGTTTTTCTAGTGCAGCTTCAGAGATAAACAAACAAGACAGGCTTCTCCCAGGAGGTGTGGCATTAGGGAGGAGGTCAGAACAATGTTTTGTATCTTAGAAAGAGGGAAGGAAAGCAGAGCTTTCAAGGGAGGAAGGAGAGTTTAAGTTTAGCTAGATTTGATTTGCTTTGATTTGGAGCTGCTGAGCTGTGTTAGGATTTCAGAGAAATTACAGCAAAGAGAAGCAAAATGGAATATCAGATGATTATTAAAACTGATGATCTTGTTAATGTCTCTTACAAAATGTCATTTAAAAATTGGAACACCTCCAAATTAAAATTTTATTAAAATATAAGTTGTAATTCTCTTCTTCTTGGTCTCTTCCTTCCTTTGTTAATGACTTTCAATTATGTTGCTCTGTATAAGTATAAAGAAAAGGCAATGAGAAGCTAGGTTGCTAAGGAGTTATGAATGTGTGTCTCTTTTCACTCCTTGTTGGGACAAATACCCGACACTCAAACTCAAGAAAACTCCACAGTTAGTGGAGGTTTCAGTCCCTACATCACTGGCTCCAAGGCAGACAACAGCAGTTCATGGTGGCAGAAAACAATGAAGAGCAGAGGAGCAGTGGCTGCAGGGTCTGTCAAGCTTCTCTCTTCCTTCCACCTTGACTGTGAAGAAGACTGGAACTCCTCCAAGGAAGTGCTGGTGACTGCTGTGAAGATTGGAGCTCTTCCAAGTGGCCCCAGTGTGATTATCAAGCTTGTCCAAGAACATAAGGATGGGGAAGCCTTCTTCAAACATGATAAATGCCCTTTTGATGCTGAGTCACTCTAGGGCAGGCCCTTGCCCCTCATTCCCTAGAGTGTGAAATCACCAAGTGGATCCAGCCACTTCCATCTCAAGTTGACACAATGAATCAACCATCACAGTGTGTAGGAGAATTAATGAACACATCAGTGAGTGTTGATATACATCTCTGAGACACGCCCAAGACAGTAGCTTGAGTGTCCACCCATCTCCTCTATGGGGAGGAAAAATCCACTTCCTCCAGATATGGGAAGCAAGAAGAGGCAAACATAATAAAATAGATTATTTTCTGTTGTCTTTTTGTGTCTTCAGAATGGACATGCCTACTGAATTAGCTCTCCCCAAATTCCAGAGCCACAAGATTTCCAAGAGATTCTTCTGAGTAGATGGCCAAGTTCTTATGGACATTCATTCCAAATCCTCTGGACTGAATGTGTGATTCAGATGGGAGCTTGCTTTATATTTTTACATTACTCTGTTGGACTACTTTTTCCTTTCTCCACAGGTCACACATAGAGTCATGGTTAGTTAAAAGATGCTCAGGGTACAGGACTGTGACCCCTCCTGTCACAGACTGTCTGGCTGTGTGTGCAGTCAGGCCAGCCAGTCCAAGGTAGCCGAGGCTGCTTTCTCTTCCTACACTCAGTCAAGACTTCCTAGAGATGTACCCCCATCACACCCTCTCCTAGTCTTCTATTTCCCCACTCCCCTCTCTTCCCTCACTCAGCCCCCTAACTATGGCTGCCTTATGGCTAAGAAAACTTTAATTTTTTAAAGTTTTTTTAAGACAGTATAAAAATATTAGATAAGACATTATAAATGATACAAATTTTAGAAAAACAGAAACAAATTGAAAGGTATTCAACACTAGTTGTTATATTGCACATTGCTATCTTCAATGTAGTTGCTCAAATTACAGATGCTAGCATAGAAAAATGATAAAGATTGAAAGCATTAATGAGACATAAGGTTCATTTTTGGCGGAGAAACAAAAGTCCACAATACACACGAAGGCAAAGTGACTAACTACTGATAGGTGCTGGTTGGCCATTAAGGGAGTTCTTTGGAGTAAGATTATCGTTAAGAATGGGTAATCAGTGAAAAAGATGATTATCTGTTCTGTGAATTGTCCCCAGTAGAAATTTGCTTGTATACTCTGGGGCCACCTTCCTCTCCTGTAGGATTTGCAGCAGTAGCTGTGGTTATGATTGCTGAATTCAGGATGTAACTTTGTCCTCTTAGGAAGGTAGATCCTAAAGGGATTTCAGGAAGGCAAATCCTGGTTCAGAAGCTCCTGTCTCCTCAGTAGTTCTTGTTTTTAGTTAATGTCCCTGAAACCTTCTTGCCCTACACTTTTCTATTCCCTGCCTTGCTAACAAGGTTTCCATTTACCCCTTTAATCAATTAACTAATTCAATATTTATTTGGCACCTATTAAGCCCCCTGTGAGATAATAACACCTTAAGCTGTAATCTCATTTAGGAGAATTTGCATTTATTAAGACTCTGAAAGGCTTAACTGCTTTTAAGTCTCAAAAGAAATACATTTTCAATGGTTAGAGACCCATCAGTTAGGAACCCCCCAAGTAGACTATGAAGTAGACCACCAGCACATAACGCTCCAGAGGAGGAAGCTCCCTGGAAGTCAATAAAG
Organism: Ctenomys sociabilis; assembly: GCA_004027165.1. NCBI lineage: Eukaryota > Metazoa > Chordata > Mammalia > Rodentia > Ctenomyidae > Ctenomys > Ctenomys sociabilis. Next base: position 75,860 of record PVKA01006899.1, read on the forward strand.
CTTTGGCTCTAGGGTTTCACATTCTCATACACCAAGTTTTGTGTCTTAGTTTTTGATAAGTAGGACTTACAAAATTATATTAAGTGCCGCAAAATTTAGACCTCAGTGACTAATTACTGTCTCTGTGCATTTAACTATTACAAGGGAATTGCTTATAAACAACAGAAACTTTTTTCATATAGTCCTGAAGATGACAAAACACAGAAGCAAGGTGACAGTAGATATGGCCTATGGAGAAGACCCACTATCTGGCTAATAGAAGGCATTTTGCATCTCTGTCCTCATGTGGTAGAAGGGATAAAGGAGCTTTCTGGGGTCTCTTTCATAAAGCACTAACTATATTTATAAGGGCTCCAATCCTTGACCTAATCACTAAGAACCCCTACTTTCTAATACCATCATCTTGATATTTAGGGTTCCACATATTAATTTTGGGACAACACAATCTTTCACACTATAGCAGGTCCAACCCTCCTCAAAACAATAGAGAACATGGGTGAGGTCAAAATCCATATCTAAAATAGCACTGGCATATAATGAGAGTTCAGCACTCTGTATGCCATGCCAGTCCTGCCCTCGGAGTGTGGGCATGGTGGCACACATCTATAATCCGAGCAATAGAGAGATAGAAATCAGGAGGATCACTACAAGTCTAGGCTGTGTAGTGACACCCTGCACAACAACAACCAAAAAAAAAAAAAAAAAAAAAAAAAAAAAAAACCTAAAGAGTTCAACAAATATTGACTTGAGTGCTAAGTAAATGTACCATGCCTATACTGTGCCTAGCTCTTTTCCTGGTGTATGGGCTCAATAAATAGTTGAAAGAATGATTAATTTGATGCCAGAATGAATAAACATGAAAATAGGTGAATCCAAAATTTCTGCAGAACCAAACAGCCTTCTGCCTCCCCCTTCATTCATCTATGAACCCCAAGATCAGAAACAGCTCTGCATGAGTGAGCACCTCCAGGAGCCACAAAGGAACATGCTATACTCCATGTGGTAGACGAGGAAACGTTCATTAAAGAAACACAGTAAGTGGAAATACTACACTTCTATCCATAAAATTCTAGATTTCAAAGGAGAGACCTGGGATCCATTCCCACTCCATCTACCCCTACCATTTATAATGAAGCACTGCTTAGCACAAAATTATATTCTTCAGAAAAAAAAAAACGTGTTTAAGAACTGAACACTTATTAGCACCAGTTTTTCAGCAACAATAACCATTAAACAGTTATGTGTTTAACCTTTGTAGTCTTCCAGCTTGCTAAAATGTCTAATTAGTTAATTAGAAAAATAAGTAAGTGCTGAAAAAAGGAATTCTGAAAATTATGTATGGATGTATGAAATGATCCGTGGTTTTAAAATAAACATCTGTTTTCAGACTGTAGTACTGCCCAAATTATTAGCATTTCATAATTCTTTGTATTTTAAAAAATATTTTTCACAAAAATATTGGAAAGTTTCTCAAGTCTTTCCTACCCACCTGCTGACGCATATCAAACAGAATCAGACTTATTTGCTCAAATTGTAATTGGCATTGTGTTTTATAAAAGGCCATTTCCTTGGAAGTTATTCAAAAGGCATACATAGGGGAAACTTATTTTCATTTATAGGGTCAATGCATCTCTGTCCTGGGTCAATTAGATGTCAACTGTTTTTTGAGCTTTCTTTTCTACATTTACGATACTCAGTTTATGAAGACTTTCTTATAGACACACACATGTCTGGTACCAAGATTATTATTCACAGACTGTGCTTTTGCTTCTCCTCAGCACTGTATATTTACATTCACCATGTGAAAAATGAGAACTCCTGGTCATGGAGGCATAGAACGAACACACATTTTTTGATGACAGTATGCAAATTGAAATATAGGACTGTATCATTTCCAGGTCATTGGAAGGGAAGGGCAGTTATCCCTTCCAATTTGAAGAATAGAGCTATATAGTGGACTTGGAAATAAACTACTTATCTCATAGACTCGAGGTTTCAGTAGCTGTTCATCTTTCCTATCCAACATACTCTTCCTCTGACTCCTGCTAGCCTGGTCTTAGTTAGCCTAGACTTCATGGCTCTTTTAGTGAGAAGATTTTGCAGTATCTAATTTTGTTCCCTTGACCTTGAAAATACTTAAAAAGAAATCTATAACATTGTCTAAGATTCTAAAAATTAAATCTTTCTATTCAAGTTAATACCTTCTGTTCAGTGAATTGTAAAGAAAATGGAAGCCAATAAAGAAGAGGAGGAAGATAGGCTAAGTAAGTATTTGTTGAAAGAATGATTAATTTGATGCAGAAATGAAGGGGAGGTTTAGGCTTTTTTAGAAAATGACTGACTAGGTATAAGAGACCTCAGGGTGTGGAAGAGACAACTTCTTCAGAAGGCCTGGAGGTGTATAAATATCTTCAATATAGATAGCTGAAGTGATAAAATTCCCCTCTGGTACTTAAGCTATTTGGGCACAACTACTGACTCTGACAAATAGTGTGTTCCTCAGGACATAATGTAAATCATTGGAGAATTCAATTTGAGTGACAAAAAATATATTCCAATGCTTCCTTCCCATCTAGTAGCTACAACTATGGGTAATTTATTTGATTACTCTGAACTCTACTCTCCTTATGTGTGAAATAAGAGTACTAATGTCTGCCTATCTAGGTTGTGACAATTGAAGATAATGTATGCCAAGCTCTTTCAGAGTTATTGGTTAACCATAAACAATAAATAAGCAGTGGCTTTTATAAGTAACTACATGGGTTTATCCTTTCTCTCTTGAAGAAGAAGTGAGCTAAAAAAAAAAAATACAGGCTGAACGAAGTGCCCTAACACAAGGCATTAATTACCTGAGGAACTGATGTAGATAGGAGAGGGGGAAGAATTGCTGTTGTATTTTTAGAAATAGTAAGTTGGGAATAAGTCAAAGTTTAATGGCTTATGCAAGATCTATTTATAATAGGGTGAGAGCCCATTTTGAGATACATGTTTTGTTTTCTTGACAAAAGAATAGAGAATCTGGCTTGACTGAAATCTGTGTTCTGAATCCAGTAATTTGAGTCTCCTGGAGTTCCATGACCAATTGCACTAGGACTGCATTATTTTTCATTATCGAGGGCATATTAAACTAATCTTGGGACATATCAGAACTTATTCCTCTATGAAAGAGACTTTTTTGTTTTTGAGGCATAGACTCACCAAGTTGTCCAAACTGTCTTTGAACTCTGTAGCAAAGGCTGTCCTCAAGCTCATGGAGATCTTCCTGCCTCAGTCCCCCAAAGGCTGGGATTAAAAGGCATGTACCACCGTTCCTGGTCTGCTAAAATGATGTTGATCTTTCTCCAAGTTCCTACACTAGAAACAATGATATTGTTGGGTACTGTTTCCCCCTCACATTTCTCTACTAAAATTTAACTGGTGTACATGAAGTTATGAATGGGAGAGTTAAGTCATGTTCTCTGGTGTGAAGGATGTCTGTCTTCTAACTCTTTCCAACATTTCTCTGAGGTCATGGTTTGAGCTGTGGCAAGTAGGTTTCATTCAGTTATTTAGGTTCACACATTGAATGCCTACTACATGTTAGGTACATTTCTACGTTCTGAGTTAAAATTATCAGACATAGTTTCTGCCTTTATGAACTCAAGGTTTTTTGAAAAAGATGAACATAACTAACTTTTCATGGAGATAAAATTGTTTAATTCAGAAACTATGATTATTGAGAAGATTAATTTCAGGATGCTCTAAGTGGTAGAGTCCTAGTTTTAATGTATAACATAGTTTTCTTTAGCTTAATATCAACCCTTTGCCTGCCTTTGGTAGGGTTTTGTCACTGGATTAAACAAGAATTTGTAGGAAATCAACTAACAACAAATGTTGGAGAGGTTGTGGGGAAAGGGAACACTTCTCCACTGCTGGTGGGAATGTAGGCTGGTACAACCATTGTGGAGGTCAGTGTGGAGACTCCTCAAAAGAGTAGGACTAGAAATCCCATTCAAGCAGCTATCCCCCAACTGGGAATTTTCCCAAAGGATCTGGATACATTGTATCATAGAGATATATGTGTACCTATGTTTATAGCAGCGCAATGTGTGATAGCAAAATCTTGGAAACAACCAAGATGTCCATCACATGAGGAATGGTTGAAAAAGATGTGGTATTTCTATTTAATGGAGTATTACTCAGCTATTAAGAATGATAAGTTTGAAGCATTTATACTGAAGTGGATGCCGCTTGAATATATACTCATAAGTGAAATAAACCAGACACGCATTTGTAAATATCTTATAATCTCCCTAGTATAACAAGCGAAAAGCAGAAATACAAAAGGAAACATACAACAACTAAAATCAATTGAGTCAGATAAGGCAAAGTGAATGGCATATGCTGCAGGATACTAATCAGCTTTTCTTCTGGATGGTTAACAACCTAAGTTCACAAGTCAGAGTTGGAGAAATAGAAGAGCCACAAGGCCAGCCAACATTTTGGCCCTAGCCTTTGAAGGTCAGCGAAGACTCAGGACATAGGAGAACCTGTACTACAACATCATGCAACTCAGTTGAGCTCCAAATTTTCTGAACAAGGAGATTAAGGAGCCACAGAGGAAAGAGACTGAAGTTCTATAGTGTGCTTGGGGAGAGTCACATGGAGAGAAAACTTTCTCTCAAGCTCTCACAGAGAGCAAACTGGTCAAGCATTGGCCGTGACTCATCCACATGGATGACACAGACAGAGGATCCACAGAATAATGTACAGGACTACAAGATAAACCCTGAGAGGACTTCACTGACCACATAAGAAATATAAAGTTCATGTGTTGGTATATAAGTCTTATCTATCTAGGTCTTAACCATCCAGCAGAAAAGTATAAAAATGAAGTACACATTGTGGGGCCATAATATCAAGCTGAGCTGTAAATGGCTATGGTTGACAACTTCTTTAAATAACTCACTATTGTTGTGGAATGCTGGACTGTGTTGGACTGTGGTGTCGAG
>PVKA01006900.1:0-49848 GCA_004027165.1 Ctenomys sociabilis
CTCTCTCTCTCTCTCTCTGTCTCCCTCCATCCCTCCGTCTTTCCCTCCCTCCCCCTCTTCTTCCTCCCTCCCCCACATTGTTCATGAAAACAGACGTCTTCCAGAGAATTTCCTGATGTACTGTTCTTTGAATGTGATGACATGTGTTTACACAGGAAGCCAGACACTAGATTCTTCTCTGGAGACTGTGTCAGAATCACATTTTCATTTTCCACATGGACTTTTCTTAGTGCGGCACACACAGTACCGCTTACACCGACTGGAAGGCACCGAAACCCTGGCCGAATTCCTGAGGGATCCTGCTCTTATCGACCTACTTTAAATATTTAATGTGGAGAAAACATCTTCTTTCCTCTCCTCCTCACTGATTTTTTTTTTTTTTTAATTCTCCTCAGAATACCATGGAAAGGAAATCTGACTGGTGACAAACTGTATAACCTGACCTCTTGAGCCATAGCTTGCGTTTTTTTTTTTAATCAACTCAATATGTCCTCTGTGTATTTCTTAATATTTTCATTACCAGTTGAATCAAGATTCTTACTGGCAGCATGACAATAATTTGTGGCCGTCAGCATGTGCGCTCTGTCTGTATGATGTTACTGAAATAAATTTTTTCTGTTTGGTTTTTAAAAATGACATTAAAATTAAATAACTATATATTTATATATGTAAGTTGAAAAAATGCATGCCAACATGCACTTTTACCAGTTCTATTACTGTAGTTATCATTGGGGTCACTATATGACAGTAGCTAATTGCCAGAATCTCTGTCAGGATCCTGATTATGTAACCTCTGGTCCTCCCCGCACACTGCAGGGTAATGCTGTTATCCCCACAGGAGGTGGGAAGAAATCGGCCTGGAGAGGGTGGGAGGTGCATGTAACATCACAGTCCCAGGAGGAAGCGGAGCTGAGGTTCCAAGCTGAAGCAACCTGACTGCAAATCCCAGGCTGAGGTCTCTTTCCCAAAGAGATTAGCAATGCATCCTGGGTTTGGTGACAATGATGGATGCACTTAGTAAGTAGATTTTTAAAACTCAGAATGTTAGGTGAATGCCTCTAAAATAAAATATGTAATAAGAAATCTTTACTAAGAGCCAAGCGCCTGCCACGTAGCGTTCTGAGGGTGGCAGATGATAGAGATGAGCAGAGCCGATTCTTCTTCTGCGCTGATGAGACCGGAAGGAGCAGACAGCCTCGAGGTGGCGTCTTCAGGGGGTACTGCACAGTGCCAAGGAGGAGGCGGGGGAACTGAGCAAGGAGAGGCATGGGGAGAGTGTTCCCAGAGGCTCCCAGGAAGAGCTGGTGCCAGGGGCTGAGTCCTCACAGAGGAGGAGGTGATGACCTTGACTATCAGGCAAAAGTTAACTTCAATCTGGAGCCCAAACCTTTGCTTGGGACAAACCTAGCCCAACTCCATGTGTCAACTGTCTTTGTTTCTTAAATGTAAACCATTATGTATGTTTGCGATGTTCTACCAATTTTACCATATTACTGTCTTGCAAAAGTATATCTTATGCAATACCCTATGAAAGATCTTCTACTAGGATTTGTGTGGGATACAAAGACAAATATAGTTCAGCCTTCCATTTAGTGAGAGAGTTGCCTTCAGATGTTTGTGAAAGAAAGGAGCATACAGAGAGCCTTCTAGTAGAACAGAAGAAGCACACTGCGACACATTGGCAGGGCAGTAATCACCGCCAGTGGAGAGACTCACAATATCATTTCATCTGTAGCATTTATTACGCACCAGGTTTCATGACAAGTTGGCCCAGACACTGGCTGTTGCTTATATGTAGGTTGCAATAGATCCTGATGGAGTTGGTAAGGAACATCACAGCCTGAGCAGAGGTCTAAGGATGATGGGAAAGGTTGGTATGAAAATAGGGGCTCAGGGCCGGGGAGGTGGCTCAGTGGAATAAGTGCTTCCCTGGCAAGCGCAAGGGCCTGAGTTCAATCCCCGGTTCCGCAAAAAAGAAAAGAAAAAAAAAAAAAAAAGAAAATAGGGGCTCATCCATCTTGCTATAGCCTAGGACACTGGAGTAAGCATAGTGGAAGATTGTGCTGCATGAATAGAGTTCTGGAACATCCTGAATGATAGACTTGAGTTTTGGAATTGGGTAAAAACATGGGGGAGTCATTGAAAGTTTTTGAGCAGCATAATAATAGAAACCAGTGAGTGAAAGCACTTTAAGAACTTCACATGGAGAAGGGGAAAGCCTGGCCCAGGAGACACTCCAAAGCTGGGCTTGTGTGGTCTGTCCAGCTTGCCTAAGATGTGATCTCATGGGTTTGGGGCCATTGGTCAGTGACTGTGTTCTTCATGGTGGCTCTCCTCTAGCTTGTAGGCTTGTTGACCTTTGGTGTAGCTTCTCTCTTGGGAGACAATTCTAGCCTCTAGTCCCACAGTCTCTCCCAGTCATGGCAAAGGTTGTGGCTCCTGAGATAGTTTCACATCATTCAAATTATGCCTTTGATGCCACGCTTTGCAATTTATGTGTGCGCGCTGAAGGCGTTCTTTAGCAGATACAGGTTACATTGCTTGGGCTTTTTATTAGAGCATGAGTGTCCAGCTGTGGATATGAAATTTTTTTTTTCTAGTAATATTTCTGTGGAACAAAAGTAAGACAGGGTTACATCTTTTCTGTGTACAAGGACTTTCTCATGACTGTGTTCAGGTGTCGTCTGACCCCCCCTGCTTGCCTTTGGATGATGGCAGGTCACCTCCCTTCCACCCCTGGGAGGAGGTATGTTGGCCTGGAAACATTGCTTGGCTTCCATGCAAATTGAGCTGGGGTGTACTCGGGCCATGCAAACTGAGGCTCATACTTGATTAGCTTAAACTGGAAGGAAGAGGTGGCCTCCACTACTTTCAGTCTGCACTCTGGACTCCTCTGTATGAAAATAGTCAAGTATTGACCAAGCTGGCTGAATGTGTGCCACTTGGTCTTTGACAGCTCTTAGAACTGGTGCATCGCTCTGTTTCTATGGGCTGCCTTTCCAGCCTATTTCTTATACCACTGTCTTCACTGACTCCTGATTATTCCAACCAGAAATACACATTTTCCTCATCTAAATCCTACCAGGAGCTCATCTAAATTATCCTTGTCCCAGAGTAAGAATGAGGAAACTGTAGCGGGTTGTACCTGATTCCAATGCCAGCTCCTTAGAACTATGTGGGGCTTTGGACAGTTGCTGAACTATTACATCTTACCCAAGAAATGGAGGCAATGACATTCACCTCCTAGAGGTGAATGACGACTAAATGAGATAATGTATGCAAAAAGCTGAGCATTGGATTGTCCCGTGGTATATGTCCAGAAAGTGAATTATTTTCCATGACTTCCTTCTCTGGGAATAAGTTCAAAGGTCAAACATTTCATCTCTCTTTGAGAGTCCCTTCCTAAGAGTCTCTTTAAAACTACCTTTAAAAGAGCCTGTCATAGTGCTGTAAATATAGTAAATATTCTGTAAGCATATATTTCTTTCAGGAAAGAGCTCCTGGTAGGATTTGAGGGGAAAAAGTGGCCTTAAATTCTAGTTTACCAAGGAAACTCCTAGCATTGTCCATGCTCTCAATGAGCTCCTCCTCTTGAGGAGCAGTGGAAGATTTCTGCCTGTAAAACTCTGCCCTACTTGGCAAGCCCTGCAGAAGTGCAAAGCAAGGCAGGGCATCCTTGCCTGTCTGCTTCTCTTCCCCAGGAGGCAGAGCAACCTCTGGGGAGAGGTTCTGGTGCTGGGTGCAGGGAGACCTGGCTTCTAGCACTCTGCTCCAACAGGATGCGTGGAATATCTGGGGGCAAATGGCAATCTAGAGGCTCCCTGAGAAGGAAGTGTTCCTGTTGTGGGAGGCACAGGCTCTCCCCTGTGAGTGTGGGGCCAGCTAGGAGACATGGCCCAGGGTGGCACTGCATGTTCTTCTGGCTTTAGGCTCTCTAAGGACACCTGCTGGCCTTGGCAACCCACCTGATGCTTCATCTGCTCATAGCTGTTCTGTTTCTCAGCAGCCTAGAGCACATGTTGCTTATTCCTCATGATGAAGAGTAGATGTGTGATGCAAGGTGACATTCCATTAGGGCAGTGCTCTGGGATTTTCCTGACTGTTTTGTTGCTTATTTATTTCTTTTTGGACAAAGGTGGCCATGATCTATGGAGTGCAATTTAAAGAATGGGTAAAGGGCTATTCAGATAGCTCAGTGGACTAAAGTCAGAGTGCAGCAGCCCGGGTTTGATATCCCGCCCCCACCCCCCCACATGCTGAGACAGCCATTGAGACTGGTCATGGTGGCGCAAGCCTATAATCCCAGCACTTGGGAGGCTGTACACAGGAGAATCACCATAAGTCTGATCTATGTAGTGAGACCCTGTAGACCCTGCAGACCTTGTACTAAATGCATAAAAAAAAGATGGATATTCTCCCATTCATCCTTTTAGAATTTATCCAACATAATTATCTAGCATTTTCCTGTGGGAATCTCTGAGTAGGAGTGAGATAGCCATACATTCAAGCACAGGCCCTTGTGAGGTTGTACTATTTTCTTAAGAGGATGTCAGCTTTGCGTCTGACTGTCTTGTAGGACTGTCCAGTCTGCATTGGTGAGATAGCTGGGTAGAACAATACTGAAGTTCTTACCATGTTGCCTAATGTCTTAGGCAGAAGCCAGATGGGGATGTGCTGTCCACCTGTTTTTACAGGTTAGGGTCAGCTGGGGCCTTCCACTATCCACACTGCTCAGTGCAGCTTCTTCTTTGGGCTGAATTTGCATTGCACTGGGATGTTCATGCTGTCCTTGGCTCCTGGAAGCGACCCTCCCTCTGACCCTCACTCAGCCACTTCCCATTTCTTCATTACCTACCTGCCTAGTCCACCAACAGACTGATGGTCTAACATGTATTCTGATACTAAAGCATGAATTTATTTCGGTGCATCCCTTTCAAAGCCCTTCCTGTGTGGGACCATTTATCTGCCTCAGTATCGGTGCAATTTTGGCTTCTGAAGTTGAGTAAGGCTGTCCAAGCCACACTCTTAGAATGTCCATTAATAATTACCCACATGTCCTTTGAGCTCTTCTCCACCAAGGCATGACTGTTGGAGCTGTGAGCACATTCTTCCAATTAACATTTACCAATGCTGGGTAAAAGTAAGCTGATGATGTGCTTCCGTGTGTAACTCAAGTTTGAACTGGAGTTGGCTGTGCCTTGCTGTTATGAACCTGCTTGCAGAGTTCATAAAATAATTAAGGCACGTTCTGAAAATAGATAAAAATAGCTATTTATAGTCACAGTTAAGGTCCCCCTCAGCATAAAGGTTGAGACCCTTTTGGATTCAACAGGTTGAAATGAAAATGAAAAAAAAAATTGGTTTCTTCCATATATATATATATATATATATATATATATATATATATATATATATAAATTTTGTCAAGAAACAAATAGCATTGAGACAGTTTCAAAATAGGTCAGTAATACAATTACAATAATTACATAATCCATTTTATACTGTCTTTGTACAAGATGCAGATATGGTATCTTGTCTAAACATGATTAGTACAAATCTTCTAATTGAACTAAGAGAAAGTAGCTGTATATCTGTCCTATTTTGTGTGTGTATATATATATATTTTTTTTTTCACTACAAAATGGTCCTTCATTTATAGCCCTCTTTTTGTTTACTTTTGTCAAAGATGGGTATTCTATTGCCATTCAAATATTGTAGGTACGTGAATTCAGCAAAATAATCCTGTATAGTCCAGTAGTCCGTAATAGTACTGGGTTATCTGTAGGACTGGCAAATTCAGAAGTTGTTGACTTGAGCTGAGCTCAGCATATTAATATGGCTTTACTTTTTATACCTCATTTTTATACTTTTCTGCTGGATGGTTAAGACCAAGATAAAGCAATACCTATATAACAAGAAATGTAACTTTTGTATATGACAAGCTCAGTCAAATCCCCTCAGGATTTACCCTGAAATCCTGTAGAGCAGTTTGTAGATCCTTTGTCAGTGTCAGCCATGTAGATGAGTCATGGCCATTGCTTGACCAATTGTCCTTCTTATCCCTCCATTCTCCTACCTTCTAGGAATGCAAAGAGGGAAACACTCCTGAACTGAAGATCATGTGCCAAAGAAAAATGCTCCCCTCCCAGTGAGTCTGGGAATTGATCTCAGCCTGGGAAGGTTGGGGAGGAGAATTGCTTAATTGTTCCTCCTCCTCCTCCTCCTCCTACTTTGTCTTAGCACTTTGCTCTATATCCGTGGGCAAAAGGTACTACAGAGTTCACTCGTGGAGTAGGCTTCTGAGCCCACTGGAGTAGGCAGAACATCTACTCCTTGTGTTCCAAGGGTTCCAAGGTGTGTGTGTGTGTGTGTGTGTTGCCTCAGTGCTACTTGCAGCTGTGAAAAACAACAGTTTCTTCACAATCCTAAGTCTCTGTGCCTACGCAGTGTAGGTGAAGTCTTTTTTTTACCTTTTTCTTCAACTAATTATATGCTTTGCCTATGCAACTGTAATTATTTCACCAGCATCTGCAAAACATATGTCATTTCTTTTTAAAAATATATTCAGAAAAATAAGCAGAAATAAATCTACTCTGAGAGTGTGGGAAAGCAAATTTTATTGGAGGAAAGAGATTCTCTGGGATGAAGCAGAAAGATGGCATTTCATCATGTGTGACTTCAAGGTGATGCTGAGGTCCAGGGACTGATAGCTCGTTCCCCCCTGGAGTTGACACCAGCATTAAGAAGAAAGTTTGACCATGGTGATGTTTCTTATGATGCCTTCAAAAACGGATTACACATCCATTATTGATGTACTTAGTGACTTTTCTTAATGCAAGTTTCCAATGCCATTTTCATCCCTCCACTTGATTGGTCTTTAACCTTGGTCAGTTTTTAAAGAAATAAAGGTACCCAAGGATCAGAATCAGAGTTTGTACAAAGTCAAGCTTAGCTACAGACACATGATATTTTAAGTACTATAAAAAAGTAAAATTTTAAAGAAAATTGCCCAGGGAATATACTGTCCCTCTCTCTCCACCTTTTGTTTATATATTGGTAGCAAATCCTGTCTCCTTCATGATTCTCTTCTCTTTGTGATATTCTCTTCCCGTGGGGAGCTGTTTTCCAAACTTGAGCTTCTGACACTTTTCTTTTTTCACCTGTAAAACTGGGCTGGAATATGTTAGGGAAGGGACAACAAGCACTAGGCTGTGAAGCTGAGTCAGGTCCCCAAGCACGCTTTGCATTTAGTACTTTTATTTTTCCCCTTATTCCTCCAAGGCCAAGTCTTAGTTGCATGAAATCAGCCCATCCCTACATCAGAAAGCGTCTTCTAGTTTCTAGCATGAGTGTTGCAGGAGGCTGGCTGTTAAACCCCTCTCCTGGCCTCCCTGACCTCACAGTCAGACTGCAGTTTCCAGTTCTTCTGCAGTTAGAGGAGTCACACGGCCACGCTGTGGTGAGTGGAACATGGGCGAAGTCCTGCATGCAGTATCCTGGCCTGATTCCCCCCGCCCTCCCCAAGTGACCATCCTTGACTCCTCTGCAGCTGTGGCCTTGATGGTGCTTGGACTCTTAGTTCCTCTTCTCTCATTGCTGGGACAAATACCTGACAGCCAAAATGAAGGAAGGAAAGGTTCATTTAGCTCACAGTTACTGGAGGTTTCTGTCCATATTCAGCTGGGTCCAAGGGCACAAAACAGAAAGCAACGTTTCATGGTGGCAAAGAGCAAGAGCACAAGGGAGTGTAGCAGCAGCTCAAGCTGCTAACTTCTCTTCTCTCCTTACAATGCAATGCAGATTCCCTGCCCCAGGGCAGGTGCAGCATCCACACCCACAGTAATCAATCACAAACTCCAGAAGCTCCCCCAACCCTGCAGAAGGCTTTGGGGGGACACCTGGACACAAACCATAACAGACACCTTGCTGCAGATGGGTCCCAAGTTGTTAATCATGACCCTTGTGGGGCTGCCCACCTCTCTAACTGCTATGCTGAAGGAGCTGCCATGTGTTTTGGCTTTGTTGGGTATCGCATAGAACACTGACAAATGCAGACAGAATCTCTGCCTCCAAGCCTCGGGTTCCAGTCTTGGAGGTGTTAAGGGTGACACAGTGGAATGAAACTATTCACAGACCTCTGTCCTGTGGCATCATAGAAGGGGCTGTGGGAGACTCTTTAGGAAGGGGACACAAATGGAACCAACGATGAGTCGGGATAAACTTGATGAATCCTCAGAGCCGTGAGAGTTTGAGCTTCAGTTGTGACATGGGACTGTTGTCAGAGGACATTGATAAAACTGTGGTCTAAGCGACTGCCTGGCAAGTACAAGGACCCAGGTTTGATCCCCAGTACTGCACGCCATGCCAGCTTCGCAGTGTGCTGGCCACTGAAACTTGTGTGCCTGTAATCCCAGTGCTAGGGAGCCTGAGACAGGAGAATCACTGTAAGTGCAAGCTGCATAGAGCTTATTTATACCAAATAAACAAACAAATGAATAAATAATTGAAAAAAAAAACCACTGTGACTAAGGAGAGGCATAGGATTGACAGTAATATCTTTTAATCATCTAATGATATATATATATATATATATATATATATATATATATATATATATGGATAGATATATAGCTACTTTCTCTTAGTTCAATGAAAAGAAAGATTTATACTAATAGTGTTTAGACAATATATCTAATATATGTTGTACACCGAATAACTACTATGAAGACAACAATATGTAATGTATCAATTATTGTAACTGTCCTACTAACCTTTTGACACTCTCATTGCTATTTATTTCTCAATAAAATCAATTTACAAAAAAGAGAGAGAGAATCTTCTCCCTTTCTGATCTACACAAACAGAGCAGAATGGAGGGGTGATCCAAGCCCCTGTGTGGGTATATTGGTGTCATCTCCTGGGCAGTTCCCATGAGAACAGGGAGATGACTCCTGCGGTCATCACTCTGCTGCCTGCGAAGGTTGCCATGTAATCATTGTTCGTTGCTAGTCTTGAAAAGAAATGCTATAATGTACTGATTAACATCAAGATCTAACAAAGGATAAAACTGTGATTCTTCCAAAGCTATTGTCTGGTATAAAATCCAACTCACTCGGGTCATTTAGATTAGCCCAGAGAGAAACACCCAGCCCCAAAGAAGAAAGATAATTACAGTTTTAGAAAATCTAATTTGCACCCAAAATGATTTCTGTGGATATTGTCTGATTTGTTTCTTGTTGCTGAGACAAAATAACCAACACTGCCCAGGTGAGAGGAGGACAGGTTTGTCGCAGCCCACAGTGTGCAGAGGCTTGGGTTCATAGTTGGTTGCTTCCAAGGCAGGGTGGCACGGTGGGAGGGCCTCGCAGGGGAGAAACAGTCCATGGCAGGGCGAGCAAAAAGCAGTGGTGGCATCTTTACATTCCACCCAAGCTACAAGTCTGTTGACTCAGGGCCATGTACACGCAGCATGGGCCTTCCAGGAGCCAAGCGCAGAACTATACTAAGCCAGCTAAGTTACCACATATCCACAGTCCACATTTGCACTTCCTTAATCCACATTAGTGCATCCTGCATCTGTCCATCTCGGAAAAGCTGAAATGCCCCTCAGGCACTGCACGAGCATGTGAGACTTTGGAGGGCCATCTTGATATGATCTGTAACACACAATTCTATGCCATTTACTTGGGGGTGTTGCTCCTAAATTTTCCCATTCCTTTGTATCCAGCTTACCATTCTCCAGAATATTAAAAGTCAGCCTTTTTTAAGATCACTCATCCATTTAAGATCCTTCTCATCCAATAAATACTTAGCACTGTAAGAAAAAAAAATTGTGAATTCTCATATATAAATTCACTTATTATGCTCCATTGTGCTTTTTTTTTTTTGAGCAGATTAGGCACATATAACAATGGACACTAGGTACTTGGAACCTGAAGCTTGGAAGGAATCAAACACTTTATAGGTTTGCTTAAATCAGATAACCGTGTGCCTGCAGCCAGAGTCCCACCTTATCACCCCCAAAGTCTGCACTTTTTGGGGTAAAGGCAGCAGTGCTTAATGGTTATTGATAACGACTACTGCCACATTGTAGATACTCACTGAATGCTTGCAAGTATCTAACAATTGCAGTCATGGAGACACCCTTGAGCAGCTGGACATGGTGAGGCTGCCTTCCTAGATTTAATTCCTCAGGTATTTGTGAGAAATACCAATAGGTTTTCAAGACATCAAATACAGACATTCCCAGTGGGTTACTTTGCTGCCACCCAGCTGTGTTACAGACATTAAGTCTGAGGTAAGGGAAAATAATTTGCTGTTCAAGGTCATTTATGTGAAAGTTCTTGGGCAAAAATAAGGCTTTCAACAGACAGGGGCTAGATAGCCATCAGCACTTAGATCTTGACTTTTCAACCGTTTATTACTTCTTGTGTTTAGTGATGTGTACAGGTGGATTTTGAAGGCCTCTGTGAACAGAGCGAAGGGCAGATGAGTCAGTGACATTGGTGCCCGGCCCAGCCACAGTGCTGATGCAGCATTTGCTGCTCCATGCCGAGTCACTGCTTTTGCTCACCAGCTGGATTTCAGCCCAGAGGGTTCCCTGCTTTCTAGTGACGCCTGTTTACTGTTCTACCACCTTGAACTTTAATCACAGTTTCATGTTGCATTAGTCAACAGAGCCGTGATGTTTAAAACTCCGTATGATTTGGGGAAATTTTTTTTCACAAGTTCTAATTTTTCAAATAATGTATTGATCATGAACTCCCCTTTACTGACCAGCATCTCTCTGCATTTTAAAGTCTTGGTTCTGCAGGACTAAAGGCAAGATGACGCCTGATGATCTCCTTCCATCCTTTAGTGTTCCAGGCCTTTGCAGAGGAATGGCTTTCCCAGAAATTGATGAGTTTTGAGTCCCCTGGGCTACATTTGCAATGAGAATGATGATTCCTTGCTGACAGGCCAAAACAGGAGGCACGTTTTATGGCTGGGCGTTCTGTCACTTGAAAAGCCTGAAAAAAACCCCAAACTGAAATTCTTATAATAATGATGTTCTCTTTTATAAATTTTATTTTATGGACTATAAAATAGTTTATCACAAATTATGTCTGCATGAAACAAAAGCCTATACAGATAGACACATTTGACATGTGTTCATATACATACAAAATCAAATAGCTATTTTCAGCTAGTAAGCTACGTTTGCTATTCTTACATCTCATATAAAAATAAAATACCTGCTTTTCTAAATTTGATGTTGGGCCAGTGAGATAGCTCAGCTGGCTAAAGTACCTACTTAGGGAAGCACAGGGACCTCCATTGGAACCCCAGCACTATATGCCTTGCCAGACATTCCCCAAGGGTGAGATGAGCGAGCCGGTCTGGGCATAGTGGTGCATGCCTGTAATCCCAGCGCTGGGAAGGCTGAAAGCAGGAGGATCACACAGTTCAGACCTGTGTAGTGATACAGTGCAACAATCAAATGCACTAGAAGAAAAAATTAAGGGCCTGGGGAGATAGCTCAGTAAAATAAGTGCTTCCCTGGCAAGCGCAGAGTCCTGAGTTCAATCCCCGGTACCACACACACACACACACACACACACAAATTGATGGTTATTTGTATTATAGGTATTAATGGTAGAAATTTAATTCCCCTTGTATGTAAACAAAAATGCCAATATTTTGCGACATTTTATAAGGGCTGGTTTTTACTCTCAATGATTTATCGGTATGTCATTTAATACTCAAAACAAATATAATGACACCCATTTTTATGATAAGGAAAATATGTCAAAAAGCTTGGTAGTCTAACCAAAATTACACAGTTGGTGCATACAGTGCTTAGCACTAAGACCCTCCTGATTCCAGAGGCTACATTTCATCACCTTGAGCTTACCTTCATAGGATAACTTTTTTTTTTTTCTTTTTATGTATTTGGTACAGGGTCTCATTATGCAGCTCGGACTTCTAGCCATCCTCGGGTTTTCAGCCTCCTAAGCGCTGGGATTACATGTGTGCACCACCACGCCCAGACTCAGTCTCTGGCTCAGCGCTCCTGGGGGTGGGATGGGCGCAGCATGGGCCCAGGGATCAAACCGTTGAGTCTGCTGAGCTATCTCACCCACCTCACAGGGTAACTCTTGACCCTGAAAAGTCAGGAGGATTTCACTTGACAGCATAAGTTATGGATGAAATTGTAACCCAAGAAAAAACGGTGTACCTTGGCATTCCTGAGTTTATGCCTTCTCTGTGGGCGTAGGGGAACCATAGGAGGGTAGTAACATCCCAGTCTGTTTAAACCAAGGTTTTCAACCAGATTTGTTTGCTACCTTTTATGGCAACAAGGAATCAGACCCAAAGTACCTAACGCAGGAAGCGGAAGCTGTGCGTACGCCTGATGCCCAGCAGTCCAGGGCCAGTATACTTCCGGCCAGGGCTTATCCAGAGGGTCTGTTTTCTGTTGTTGGGTGTTTTTTTTTTTTCTTTGTCCTCTCATAGCAGATGTGCCATCAGGCTGGACCCCTCCTAGTGATGACAAGAGATTCTTGTTTAAAAATTGGTGAATGCTTGCAATACACAATAATTATATTCGCTTTGGGTGATTTATTTGCGGTGTATATGTATCACATCTGGATCTTTTTTTTTTTTTTCCAGGGTGGAACTGGGGATTGAACTCAGGCCCTTGCACTTGCCAGGGAAGTGCTTATTCCACTGAGCCATCTTCCCAGCCCCAACATCTGGATCATTTTTATCTCCTTTTCTCCACCCTCTTCCCTCTTCCCCTCTTTACTCTGGGGAGTACTCCCCTCCCAGGTCTCCATTATTTCACCTTTTATTTGTGTTATGTGTTTCTCACATAAGAGAAACCATGTGATATTTATTTATGTATATATTCTGTTACATACCTATATGACAAAATTTTTTATCTATCCATATTGTTAGCCATTACAGAAATGTAAATCAAAACAGTGCTGAGATTCCATATTAGTCTATTCAGAATAGCTATCATCAGAAACACAATAAAACAACAAATGCTGGTGAGGATGGGGGCAAAAGGAGCCCTTCTTCGTTGTTGCTGGAAAAGTGCGCTAGTATAGCCAATATGGAAAGCAGTACATATATAAAAAATAGACTAAAAATAGACATTCCTTTGACCCCATGATACCTCTCATAGGCGTACTTCTGGAAGAGTTAAAGCAGTCATATTGTAGTGGGACATGTGTCTCCATATTTATGACAGTAAAACTCACAACAGATTTGTTTTGTTCATAGTCTGTGTTTGCAGAACATAATGTCTGCATTCCTGGTGTGGAGTCAGTGCACACACAGGGCACACCCTCGTTCCTTTTTTTAATCCCTTTTCCCTCCTTCTCCTTTCATCTCTTGGTCCCCTTCCTGTTTCAGAAAGATCTGTCTCCATACTTCCCATTATCTGTCCTCTGATTTACGCTTTATTTATATTTTGCTTTTGTTCTATAAAGAAACCCTGTAATATGTAAACTGTGTGTCTGACTGATTTCACATGACATCATGGTCTCAAGGTGGAGTCCCTCTCCTCACCACCCAGATTGGAATGGGTTAGGGTTAGGGTTAGGATATTGTATGGTTTCTCAGGATAAAGACCTTCATTCATGTTTGACAGACAACTGGCTGCTATTACCTTGAAGCCCAAGTTACAATCATTACTATGATTCTCCTTCACTTAAGAGTATTATGTCAGTGGCAAAATGAAGGATTTTCTAGGCATGTACTATTTGAGCACACCAAGCACATATGTCTTTAAGGGAAAACTGTTACCCAAGAAGAGTCTTTGTTTAGCTTTTGGATGTTACTTAGAGAAAATATTCCCTAAATGACAGTACCCACGTTAACTTAATGTCCTAATTATTGTGTTCTTGAGGAAAGCATTTCTGATTTGTTTCATTCGATGGATTACAGCTATTTTCTTTGTTTCATGGTAGAGAAAGGTTATACAATCACCTAGAATTAAACATTTTAATCTGATTTTCATTAACTTATGTAGATGAAGTTTAATTGATTCTTTAAAAAGTTTCAATTAAAATTTCCCATGAAGAAACTTTACTTGTTGATTCTTAAGTGACTAATATTTAATAATACAAGTTTGCCTGTCTATGTATACACAGAAGGTTTTGGCTGACCTTGAGCAGTTATAGTTGTGTTAGTCTACTGTGCAAAGGAATTGGGCTGGTCACGGCATTGCTAGGATGTGGGCTGCTCTGTGAAGCAGGAAGTATAGGACTTGGCCCTCAGAATTTCTTCTAGCTTAATGTCTTTAGTTAGCCTCAAAGCCATTCTGTTCATTAGCATCAATAGCGACAACAATATCTATTGGTGATTTAAACTATTTTGACTATTATTTTGGTCTTTAAAGTTGACAGTTCAGTTTACATGTCATCCCTATCTTGGCTCACCAATAAAGTAGTGTAAAAGTGGGACCAGCACTTGTATTTTTCCCTATTTTATGTATTAAGAAATTCAAACTGGGGAGATAGCTCAGTGGAATAAGTCCTTGCCTGCAGGGTCCTGAGTTTGATCCCTGGTACCACTAAAAGAAAAAAAAAATGCTTAAGCAAAGTGAAGGATTCACCCAAGATGTTGCACCAGTGTCAGCTGCAGCCCATGGACCTGAGCTTGTGCTGGCCAAGGAGCAGGCCGCTGCCGCTATGAGCTTTGGGAAATTGCACCGACAGCTGCTCCACCCTTCTTAGCCTCAGTTTTTCATACTCTTCTTGCATTAGAAGGATTCAAGGCTTGCATGATAAACTTTCAATAGTAAGGAACTGCTAAAACATTTTTCTTTATATTCTGCTCACTTCTATTAAAAGAAGTGTAATTTACTTGTCCACATAATCTGCACTAGTGTTTGAATTAAGGATCAGATGCTATGATAAACTTAATTTTGGTGCCTTGTCCTAAGACCTTTGATCAAATTAAAGAAAGCTTCATAGAAATTAGACAATTTGATAAAGCTACTTAATTTTGGAATCTCTGTTGTTATGTACTTAGATTTCCACTTAATTTTCTCTGTTTCTGTTTGTTTTGAATAGATTTCTGCTAATAAAACTCTATTTCTGTTTTTAAAATTGTTTAGGTGTGGTGCTAGGGATCAACCAGAACTGAGGCGTGTTGGGTACCTGTTGTACCCCTGGGCTACACCCCAAAGAGTACTTAATAAATTTGTTTCAAGCAAATTCTTTTCCCTTCATGACAGATAAAGAATAATGAAAATAAGATTCCCAAAACATCATTTCATGTGCTGGTTACTGCATGTGGTGTGAATTAAAGTACCTCGTGGACCTGAAAGTTCTGGTGACCTTCCAAGCTAAAGCAAATGCATTTAAATTTTCATTTTGATTTTTTTTCTAGGTGAAAAATTTATGGTAGTATTTTTACTACCATAATTTTTACATTAAAAAATTTTATGTAAGTGTCCAAGATACAGAAATTAGCCATTGATGAGATGTTGGTCACTGTTGAGATAAATCTGAATCAGAGACTGCACACATGTTCTTTAGCATGTGGATGTGCTTGGAAAGGATCAAATTAAATCATGTGTAATTGGTTAGTGAAAATGACACCAAACATCGTTTTGGGGCTCTATATTGTTTAACATTTGAGTGACTTAGGATAGTTGATGCTTATACCTTAAAAAGTGAAGTTGAGGGGCCCGGGGAGATGGCTCAGTGGAATAAGTGCTTCCCTGGCAAGCGTAAGGGCCTGAGTTCAATCCCCAGTTCTGCCAAAAAAAAAAAAAAGAGTGAATTTAATCTGATACATAAAATGCTTTGTGATCAAACGGACTCAAAACCAGTAAGAATAGATGCCTCTAAATCTTTTTTCTTCTTCTGTATTTTAGGAAAGAGTCTACAGGGTGTTTCAGGGTCTCACTACTAGATCAGACTCAAAGTGATCCGCCTGTTTACAGCCCACAAAAGCTGGGATTACAGGTGTGTGCCACCATGCCCAGACTGATTTGCCATCTCAATGTACCCTGGGGCGGGGCCGGCATGGCAGGCCCAGGGATCGAATCCCCAGCCCCCAGCGCCTGCTTGAAGGCACTTTAATCTGCTGAGCTATTTGGCTAGCCCTTCTAAATTTTATTGTTATAAAATCTTTTTTTTTTTTTTAATGCATTTAGTACAAGGTCTATAAGATCTACAGGATCTCACTATGTAGATCAGACTCATAGTAATTCTCCTGTTTCCAGCTTCCCAAATGCTGGGATTATAGGCATGCGCCACCATGCCCAGCCTGAGGCTCTGTCTTAGTGTGACCCAGGGGAGGAGCCGGCATGGCAGTGCACACATGGTAGAGAATCCCAGCTGCTGCACAGGTGCTGCAGTTTGCTGAGCTGTCTAACCAGCCCTGAAGTCTTATTTTTAAGACATATAGATGTTCAGCAAATACAAACCCTTCATCTCACCCCTCAGTGCAGTGTACAAGAAGTGCATATAGGACCTGCCAGTGTGACTTTTCTGTGTCCAGCAATATGTCAGATACATTTACTGTATCTCCCCTGAGCTTGGACAGTGGCTGGAAGTTTGACCATGTCTCAAAGATAATATAATTTGACCATATTATTTCCATATTATCCATATGCAGTTGCTCAGAGAAGTCAAGTAACATTTCTACTGAGCTGTGTTGCATGCACCTTCTCTGTTGCATTTTTATAGTCTTGTGTTTTCAATGCAGAGAGGGGTAACGGAAAAGACAGATAATCAGGGAATTTCTATTACTTTTTATGTACCTGGAACCAATGAGTTTTACCACTCTATTGTCCAAATATGATTGAAATATGCAAATAGATTCAATTTTGGAAACAGTTTCTGGCTACATCGATTATGTCTTCTATAATAGTCCCTGTTATTGAAAGATGTATGAGGTTAGCCAATGGGAACAGGAAGGAGTAGCCCTTGAAGGAAGACCTGATGCTTGCGAAGGCAGCACGTGCTGAGCAAGCCTAGGGACAGCACTACCTACCCAAAAGGCAGATGGTAGCTTTCTAGGAACCAGTTCAAAGTGGGACACTTAACAGTTTAGAAAAAAAATGTAATGTCTGTAAAGGTAGCTTTAAATCCAAATGTGCTGTGCTCTTCAGATCTGAAAGGCAGCAGAAGTATTTATGAGCAGCCCAAAGGGTGATATTTTGTATCTTTTTTGAAAAATGTATTTAGTACAGGGTGCATAAGCTTTCATTACACTCTAGTGAGTCCAACCTCCCAAGCGCTGGGATTACAGGCATGCACCACCATGCCCAGTCTCAATATTTTATATCTCATGAGCCATTGCTGTCAGCATGCCTTGCCTGTTGTGGCTCTCAGGGCTGAGGCAGAAGTTGGTGCCTGTGCTGCCTCAGTTGCTTTGAATTCTAGTCCAGGAGCCTCTTTTATTCCATGTGGGTTTTGGACTTAGCCTGAGATTTCACAGAGTCAGCTTTGGAGGCCCTGCGCAATGAGAATGAGCAGTGTGTTCCGTAAGGTGGCAGGGAGCCAGTGGCAAATTAGAAAGATTGAGTTCAGTTAGTCACATGGTCAAAGAAATTCAAGCCTAATTTAATCTGTGTGGGGGAGAGGTGGTGGTGGTGATGGTGCTGTGTGTATGGAAGGTAGGGCAGGTGATGTTTAAGCTTATTAGTCTACTTAAAAATAGATACTTTTGTGGATTTAAATGCATAATATGAGTTAGTCTACCTTGTATAACTATCAACATTTACCAGGAAAATTTTGTCTTTGTGTTAGAGAGGTGGAAAAATGCCAGAAGTTCTGAGATTAAAGCTGTTATTAGGTTTGAGGTATCTGGAAACCTGGGTAAGTCTGTCACCCTGTCCCTCTGGACTTCTATCTCCTCAGTTGTCCTGGATGTGGTACTGAATTTGATGACAGTTTGACCTTGCTTCTTGCTTAAAAGTTGACACTGCACTTGCACTGCTTTGGCCAGTAATCAAGAAAAGCTTTCTCCAGGTGCAGGACACACACCCATCAATGCATTCATTCAATATTTTCATCCATACTGTTTTATATTCATTTTTTCATCAGACAGAACCCCTGACCTCTGATTGTGCAGGCCACTTTCTGGAGTCCTGTAGAATATTCAAATGACCTTGAAATTTAATATGCTACATGTGTGGTTAATTTGATAAAGCACAGAATCTATATTCCAAATATTAACTAGTAGTTTACATTTCTAAACTCAGCAACATTGTTTTGAATTTCACTTATTTATTTATTTGGTATAAGGTCTTGCTATGCAGCTTGAACTTGTGATCCTACTGTCTCAGCCTTCCCAGTGCTGGGATTACAGGTGTAACACATCTGGTTTTGGTGGCTGGCTCAGCCAGTCCAGACTCTGGGGCAGCATGGCATGTGGTGCCAGGGGTTGAACCCAGGTCCTGGCACTTACCAGGCAAGTACTTAGAGTACCCAGCTATCACCCCAGCCTGACCCGGCAACATTTCTATAGTCAGTATTGATCTGTTTTCACATAATATGAAGTAGTTTTCAGTGTTAAGAAAGGGAAAAAAAATGACATAATTTTTTTATTATGCTTGACTCTGTTCAGAAATAGTGGATTAGAGTTAAGCATCTTTTTAGCACGAAATATGAGATAGAAGTCAAGTTTTTAGATATGCTTTTATTGTTTTGGGTATTGTTTCTATTATTGGAGGCAGTTACACCATAGATTTTCTCTAGGCAAGGTCAGCCTGTTTGTGAATACTTACAAATACAGGGCATTCTTTTATTGTGTGTGTGTGTGTGTGTGTATTTGATACAGGGTCTCTCTGTGCAGCTCAGACATGTAGTGACCCCTGCTTCAGCCTCCCCAGCACTGGGATTACAGGCCTACACCACCATGCCTGGTCTCAGTGGCCAGCTCAGTGTGCCCCCAGGCAGGCCTGCATGGCCTGGGTTGCGGGGGATCGAACTCTGATCCCTGCCCTTGCCTAAGCAGGCGCCTAGTCAGCTGCATTATTGCACTAGTCCTTACAATGCATTCTTTTTTCTGTATTTAGAACAGGGTCTCACTATGTAGATTTGACTTGTAGTGATTGTCCTGTTTTCAGCTTCCCAAACATTGAGATTACAGGTGTGCACCACCATGCCCAGTCTCAATTACTGTCTCTGCACCCCGAGGGTGGGGCTGGCACAGCAGGTCAGGGATCAAACCCTGGACCCTGCGTCTGCCTAAGCAGGTGCTTCAATCCACTGAGCTGTCTACAGGCCCCTTATAGTGCATTCTTTACTCTCTTCCTTTACTTAGTCCAAAATTAATACTAATCTTTATGCTAGTCTTAGCATACTCCAATATAAAACAAAATGGAAGAAAGGATCACAATATATGCTAGGAGAAATCAAATATAAACTTAAGCATGGTAAAAGATAACTTGAGAGAAAAATATATTGGAGTTTGTACTTTGTTCTGTCATAGCTCTCATTGTAATGTAGTACTCCAATAAATCTCTCTCGTTAGTCCTATACCTGCAGATATTAGCTAGACAGTAAATACTGAAGATTTCTTAGTTGAGCAGTTATTTACCTATTGTAATTGGGGTTGGGATAGAAGAATTTGGAAGGATAGGAAGAGGTGCAGTGGAGCACTTGCCTTGCATATCATGAGGCTCTTTCTCTAGCATCAGCAAAAACTAAAAACAAAACAAACAAAAGAGCATCGTCTACTTGGCTCTGCCCTTCGGTCACACGACACACCGCGCACCATTCTGTGGAGCCACTTGTGGAAACGGGATTGTCCTATCTCCAGAGCCTCCATGGGGAGACACTGGAATTAGGGAACAAGACGCCTACCCACAGTGGCTGTGGGCAGAGGGACTCCCCTTGCTTTAGGAAGATAATCTATGAACATACTTAAAATATTTAATTTGAAGGTTTTGCATAATCAAGGCCTTCTCTTTCATATTAGGATCACCTAGATTTTTCCTTTAAAATTACACTAATTATCTGGAAATTTCTGCAAGGAAAAGAGATCATGAGTTGTCACCATGAGTCAATTTCTGAATGCCCTTTTTGGGTGGGAAGGGATCTTCTGTCATCGAACATGTGTATGTGCATGTCACGAGAGGCATGTTGCCCAGCTGCAATGGCACATGTCTCAGGAAGTACGAGTGGAAAAGCAGGGTCAGAACTGAGAATGTTGCCCTGCCACAGGTCATAGGGTGAGGGCAGGGAGCATTGGTAGGGGTGATTTCCTGTTAGTCCTCGCCTCTGGGAATTAAGCTCTCTTCTTCATTCTTTCCTGTTAATGCAGTAACTATGGGATTACCAGTCATAGGTAGTCACTGAATACTGCAAGATTTTGTTCTCTGTAAATAGCTGTATCTGTAGAATCTTGGCCAGTTATATCCTAAGTTTTGCTTGGAGTATAAAATAGCTTAGTGATTTATTCTTTCTTTTCTGAGACATGCCATGTTCTACCTTAGCTTAGGTCATATTACCAAGACACACCTTTAAAGTACTTTTTTGAATATAAGAGAGATACTTAGTGGGTTAAGATACAGGCATATAGATATAGTTGAGCATCTGATAGAGCATTATCTTTTCCTTTTAGACACTACTACTGTTCTGTCATGTAATCTATCATGTTCTTTGTCATCTGAACTTTCAGTTTTGAAAAGAGTAGAGTTTGTCAGGTGTCACTTTGTGTGTTACAGGTGGTCGATTCCAGGCAAGAAGAACAAGATTTTAAAAAGAAAATAAATCTAGTGTTTACTTAATAATTTGCCCTTTGCAGTAACAGAATCTTATCTGGCCACCCACATTCATCTGGTTACTGACGTGGTTCTTATTTCAAATGCACAAGCTATTTTTGTACCTTTTGTGTCTTTTGAGGAACCGAGTGGGCCCAATTGCTTGGGATGATTCATGTCTTAAAGCGCATGGGGTGTCCTGAAGTCCTGCTGTAGTGCAGTGCAGAAGAGGGGAATGCAGGCTTGCTAATTCTTTTCTGCACTTCAAAAGCTTATGCAAATCATAGTGAGGAAAGGCGTGTTTGGGAAGGCACATTCCTTAGTGCATGTGTTCTTCTCTTGAGAGGCTTGGAAATAATTTGTTAGAAAGAAAGAACAATTTTTAAAAAATAGCAAATATGCAAGAACCATCTCTGAATAGTGTTCAATATTTTCTCTACAAACAGCTAAACCACTGCAAGAGGCTTGGTTGCTAAATCTATCTGGATCACACTGTTTGCTCTTCCATGCATTTCTTTGGATCAGATTTGGATAGATATTAATTTTGAAAAAGTCCCTTCCTCATGACTCCCAGGGGTCTGCAAGAACTCTAGATTTTTACTTCAGTTGGGTTTGTATTCTCTGCTCAGAAATTAACTTTAGCACAGAACATAACTGCTGAAAATAAAAAAAAAAAAGCATTTGCTGCAAGGTTATCTGAGAATCACACTACAAAGTGTAGTGGCTGACTGTCCAGCAGCAGCGTGGTGGGAATTGCAGCTTGAGGCGGAGTGGCAGCGGAGAGCACAGGAGCTGATGTCTTGGTTCCAAGGCATTACAGTCAACTCTTATTATTTCCGTAATGATCTCCCCTCTCCCTGTTACACATATGAAAGCAAGTGTTCATTCAAAAGATTTGCCCTGTTCAACGAAAGAAACATTTCCCTTCTGTTTAAAAGGGAAATGCGGCTTGAATAATGCAGTTGTAGATTTCTTTCCTAAAGGCGGGCAGTTTCTGTGGGTGAAGAGTAGGCGTGCTACTAAATTCACTACGGGCACCATCAGTCATCATCATTTAAATTTTCTTGTTCCTCCTCTAGATTCCCAGAAGTTGTGCGTGAGTTCCTGTGGAGAGAACTAGGGGCGTCTTAGGAAGCAAAGACGGTTGTGATGCAGTTTGATGTGAAGATAACAGGTTAATAACTGAAATTCATTATTTTCTCCTATTGTTTTTACGTTTAACTTGCAAAGCAGTTTTGTCCTAATATGAGCTCATCAAATCAGGGACGACATGATCAAAACTCTTATTTCGAGAGAAAAATGATATGAAAGGTTTCTTCTTTTCATAATAGGCCAATTTTAATCTCAACCTTTCTGAGATAACTTCATTTGAGAAAATTTCAGCAAAGTTTATTTCCGTGGAAATTCTACTGAAAAAGTCCATACTAATCCTTATAGCAGTAATGTTTGCTATATAATGAGAAAAGAGGCCTTTGGAAAAGTGAGATCGTATTTGTGAAGAGTTGAAAAATTATGTCAAAATATTAAAAACCACATGCTATGATCAAAGCTAAGTTATAACTGTCTTGCCTATAGGTACAAACTCCCCAAATATCTATAGTGGCATTTGTGTCCCAGATCCCACATGGAAAAGTACAGTTCGGTTTTCATTAGACTTCAAATAGCAAATTAGATTGTGTGAATGTCAAGCTGGAGGGTGAGCACTCCAGTAGCTTCAGTTTCCTCTGAAATTTGTCAGAATTGCTTAACAGGGTTTCATATACAATGTACAGTATTATGCATAAAGTCATATAGTATATAGTGTTCTCATATTGGCACCTTGCTCATTGGAGGAAAGACTGAGGTCGTTATGGGAATTTTATACTAAAAGAAGTATTTATAATGAATTTGGCTCTCAGGAAAGTTCCCTTTTAAAATCACCCTGTGGAAATAAGTCTGTATTCAGCTGGCCTCTGGTGCTGGTCGCGCTTTTCTGGTGAGTCCTTCCCCCTGCTCCGGCACCCTCTGAGCTTGTGCTTCTGATTAGCACTTAGGAGAGAGGTTCATGCTCTCTGGCATTAAAGCAAGGGTGCTCTGACATGCACTGTGTTTCTAAGGATATTAATGGAGCCAAGGCATTTTTTAAAAAACATGGAATTCACATTTTATATCATAGAACTCTCACCAGACATATGTTTTGTTTGTAAGTGAAATACTCTCAGATGCTCAAAAAAGAAAAGACCAAATAACTTTTAATTTAAAAAAAGTCATGTTATTAAAATACTGGAAGCAGAGAAGCAGTGTTTGTTTCTAGTCATTTCATTCTGTTGTGATATAGGATGTTGTTGTTTAATGCTCATTTGACTTTTGCCACCGATCAAGCAATGATTAATTTCCTGGGTTAGATTTGTCCCCCTGAAAATCATGTTTGCTTTTATGCAGAAGATCTCGGAAGGACAGTCTTGGATACCGTAGGTCTTTTTCACGCACACAGCAGCACTCACTGTCTGGCAGTCAGTCCCACCCAGCTGTTAGCCTGACGAGACTTCAGCGGAGCTCTTTGCAGGGAGCTATTACTAGTTCTTTCCTTTTGGGGATCTGAGGAAAGGATCTAACTGGGTGCAGAGTTACTTGAGCAGACCTCTGACGGGGGCCAGTGCAGAAGACAGACTTCTAGAGAGCTGGCATCTCTTCCCTGTAGTCACTGTTTTCTCTTCCTTTGCTTCTCTTTCCTTTGTTCTGTCTTCTCTGAAATGGTCACACAGAGGGGACTGTCTTTTTTCCACATTCCCTCCTCTGAGAAGCGTAATGAGCCTGCTGGACCGTGCCTATCTTTACTGACCAGAGCGTGCTTAGGGGCTGTGGCATCATCCGCAGAGACTCTGGTCACATCCTCTGGGCTTTATCCTCCTAGTGCTGAAAGTGTTAGGGAAAATTTGAGAAGTGAATGTGAGTGCGTGCCTGGAGTGCTGCTCCTCTGTTGGCAAAGGGAGCCCCAGATGACCTTGCCTGGTTTTGGTTACCATAAAAAGAAATCCCAGTGAAAATGGTAGCTAGCTGTTTTCTTTTCACAGGAGAATTATTCTCATACTCTATTTGTAAACATATTTATTGATTGGTAAAATACTGGAATTTAATTTTAATATACTATTAAAGATTCTGAAAAGCAAATAGAATCTACATGATCATAAAGAAGTAATGTAGCCGTAATTAATTGCGTTACTATAGATCTTCATAGATCTAAGTAGATCTACATTAAGAAAGTTAAACAGAAATTGTGGAATATACAATAGTACATTTGATGATTTGTAATATGAAGTGCAAATAATTTTCCTAGAGTCAATAATCACAAAATGTAGATTTTCTTCTCTAATATATTTACAAGACTATTTTTTGATCTGTGAGCATTTTCACATATTTTGGTGATAAAATACAAGGTCAATGATATATGTCATTTTTTTTTTTTGAAGAATCACATCACTTAGCACAAGAATCATTTCTAAAAAGTTAAACTTTGGGTTAAATTCCTAAAGCCTTATGGTTTGTACATTGAGTTTCCTTTCCTCAGTTAAGACTTAACACTCCCAATCCTGTTTGAGTTTAAGGAAGAAGATATACCATAGGCAGTAATGGATGTAATATATGGATCATTTCCACTGCAGATTTTTCTTTTCAGTTTCCAAAACAAAGCAGTGATAGACAAACAATTAATAGAAGTCCACATTTGTAATGGTTCATGAGTACGATCACTAAATTCCCAAGAGACTACTCACTCCTCCCCTTTTCCACCTACATTTCTCTATATGCCTCAGAAACTACAAGAAGGGAAGTGATTTCTTATAATTTTTTAATCATTTATTTATTTGGCACAGGGTCTCACTGTGCAACTTGAACTTGTAATGACCCTTCTGTCTCAGCCTTCCCAGCACTGGAAATGCAAGTGCAGGCCACCACGCCTGGTTTTGGCGCTGCAATGGCGGCATGACATGGAATACCAAGAATCAAACCCAGGCCCTTGCACTTGCCAGGCAGGTGGTTAGAGCAGAGCTATCTCCCTGGCCCAACGGGAAGTGATTTTTTTATGGGTAGCAGTTGGTTAAAGCTTCCCAAGGAGAGTGTTAGAGTAATACATCCTCAAGTGTGTTTGAAATCTAATATCAAAGTTTTATGTGAAACAAAAATGATAGCCAGCTCCCTGCAGGGAAAACGCTGGTTCTGTATGTAGAGGAGCGTGGATCAGAGGGGTCCTTGGGCTGTCCCAGTTCTTCAACAAGAGGTTCTTCCTGAAAGGCCCAGGCCTAAGAAGCAGGGTCTGCAATTTCTGAAAACATGAACAAGGGCACACCACTTGTCTAGGAAAGTTTCCCTGTTTCCTACATCCAGAGGAAGAGATTTTCCTGACAGAAGCTATTTGCATAATTCAGTTACTGTGTTTTTAATAGAAATCCAATTTTGAATCTTGTAAAACCTGGATAATGCGGTGATACCTCAGTTGTCAAACTCATTTCTTTTCAAAGTAGTGTTTGAACATCGAAAAGCTTGAGAACTGAATGTATTTTTCCCATAAGAAATAACGCAAAACTGAGTAATTGGCTCCAAGGCCCCAAATTACACGTTCAAATTCATTTTTCTAAGACACTAACATATTTCTCAGTGATTTCTTTTTTAGCCCTCTCATGGGTCTCACGCTTCGCCCTTAGCATTATTGACCACTGCTATCAGCAACTTTGTTTGGAGCCATGGCTGCAATAGTCTTTACTCAAAGCATAAGTGAATAAAGATGTTTTTTCACGCACTAGCATAAGCACTAGATGTTGTTTGGGCAAGAGTAATGCTTAGACTCAAGCCGCCCCTTTGTGTCCACAGGAAAACATGATGCATGGCTCACTCAGCCCCTACAGGTTTCTTCAAGTCTAATGTTCAATTCCACTGTTAAGCAAAGTTATGAACACAGGGCAGATTTTAAAAAAAAAAAAACAACAACGCAGATACTGTGAGTGGAATGGTAGAAAGATTAAGCCTGGAGCCATTTGATAACCGAGATATTAGTGTAAGTGATGTTGAAATAGGGATGATTCCATGTTAATCATAACAATTAATTTTTTAAAAATAAAAAGTAGACATGACTATTTCCAATTGGCCTCCTTGTCCTAAAAATGAACCATCAAAACAGTTTGACTTCATGTTCTCAGTAAATTTTGTTCTGGCCATTAAATATCTGCTTTTGAGTTTTGCGTAAGTAGTTCTTCATCTAGTTCAATATAAAAAGTGTTGATTTTGAATTTTATTTGGTGCATCTATTGTTATGTCTGTAGTAAGATTTGTGTGTAGTTGTGGTGTGATGGTTTTAATTTATACTTGTCAAACATGAGCTAAATGTCTGATTTATGAAGGTATTACCTCATTGCTAAATGCAAGCACTATAGTCTGTTTAATAATTTATTACATTATGGCAGTCTTTTTGTCACAAAATAGTTTTTCTTAGTTCACTTGAAGTTTATGTATTATGCAAAATTCTGTCTTTTGTGTAAACCAAAGGATGGGGAGTGATATATTTATGATTTTAACTTGTGAAGCTCCTAATTTCATTAAAAGTATATGGTTTTCAAACAGTGAAGGAACAGTTTGTCATGGGAGCTGGCTGTGTTCTCACCAGGAGCAGCCTAACTGATGTGATGCACACATACACCCGTGCATCTGTGTGTGTATCTACTGAGTGGAACGATTTATCCTGACTGCATTTGTTTTGTACGTAGGAAGCGTCAAGACAATCATGCCTGTAAGAACTCTCAACCATTCAGGTGATCATTTCATATTTAAACTGCTGCTGAAATAGGCTTTGTTTTCCATATTTTGAAACCCTTAGGATTGTTTTACTTAGAGTCAGTCTGTTCCCTTCCCCAACAGTCTATGGCACTCTTTGGTCCTTCTATTCTGGATCTATCAGTCACTGTTTTTAAACTATAAAATATGTCTATGTATTGTATTAGTGTTATACAAAATATTTATATTAACATATATTATAAATCAGGTGCT
Organism: Ctenomys sociabilis; assembly: GCA_004027165.1. Taxonomy (NCBI): domain Eukaryota; kingdom Metazoa; phylum Chordata; class Mammalia; order Rodentia; family Ctenomyidae; genus Ctenomys; species Ctenomys sociabilis. The sequence continues at coordinate 26,732 of PVKA01006900.1, forward strand.
CCATATGTATGTCTGTTATATTCATATTTTATATTGATATAGATTTTATGTTATATAATGTTATATATGAATATGTAGTTTATATTAAGCTGTAAAGTACATCTCTTTACATAATTGCTTGAAATTAATATCTTTTCACTGGAATTAATGTAATGGCTATGAAATTTTCTTGGACTAAGAGCCAAGTTTTAATTTATTCAGCTTTAGACTGATAATTTAGAATTGGCTTTGTTTTCTTGGTTGATGACTATTATGACAATCTCTACGTTTTCTCTTCCTTCAGGTCACTTTATCTTAGTGAAATTGGCAATTAACCTTTGCTGTAGTTGATGGGCAAGCTTTGTCTTATTCATCACCCCACTTTCAACCCAGTTGATAATATTCAAATGCCATAAGAAATCGTTGTAGATTTGCACTTTGCTTTTGGATGGGCTTTTCAATGATGGAGAGAACTGTGTTATAACCTGGTCCAAGGACATTTCTGGCGAATGCCCATTGACTACAGCGTGGGCGCGGAAGGCTCCAAAGAGAAGGGACAATCAGCAGGTTTGCAGATGCCCTGGAATATGGGAACGCGTGAGCTTTGGAGAGCACAGCCTTAGAGACACTCCATGAATAGTCCGCACGGCTTTCAGGCAAACTAGCACTTGAGACCTTGCATAAGAAAATGGACACCGGGGACACAGCTCTAGGACAAAAAGCTACCTCAAGGTCTGGAGAAACTGATAAGACATCAGGTAGATGGAGGCAGGAGCAGTCAGCTGTTCTAAAGATGAGCACTTTTGGCGGCCAGGCGGGACAGCGGCAACCACAAATAGATCCTGAGCAAATTGGAAGCCCGGCCTCAGCACAACCGTTTGCTTCTGGGAAGCTGCCCTCGCCCGCCGAAGTGGTGCAGCCAGTCTCAGAGAAGCAATATCCACTGCACCGCCCAAGTCCCTACTCATGCCAACACTCACTGTCCTTCCCTCAGCACTCATTGCCACAGGGGGTCATGCACAGCAGCAAGCCACATCAGAGCCTCGAAGGCCCTCCCTGGCTATTCCCTGGCCCTTTGCCGCCTGTTGCCTCTGAGGACTTATTTCCTTTTCCTCTACATGGCCACAGTGGTGGTTATCCTAGAAAAAAGATTTCAAGTCTGAACCCTGCTTATAGCCAATACCCCCAGAAAAGTATCGAACAGGCCGAAGATGCTCACAAGAAAGAACACAAACCCAAAAAGCCCGGCAAGTACATTTGTCCCTACTGTAGCAGGGCGTGTGCCAAACCCAGTGTTCTGAAGAAACACATCAGGTCCCATACTGGTGAGCGGCCGTATCCATGCATACCTTGTGGTTTCTCTTTCAAGACAAAGAGCAATTTGTACAAGCACAGGAAGTCACATGCCCATGCAATTAAGGCAGGATTAGTACCTTTCACAGAGTCAGCTGTATCTAAATTGGACCTGGAGGCCGGTTTTATTGATGTAGAAGCAGAAATACATTCAGATGGTGAACAGAGTACGGATACTGATGAGGAGAGCTCTTTATTTGCTGAGACTTCTGACAAGATGAGCCCTGGCCCACCCATACCTTTGGATATTGCCAGTAGAGGCAGCTACCACGGGTCTTTGGAAGAATCCTTAGGCGGCCCAATGAAGGTGCCGATTTTGATTATCCCCAAAAGTGGGATTCCCCTCCCCAACGAAAGTTCTCAGTATATCGGCTCTGATATGCTACCAAATCCATCTTTAAATACTAAGGCTGATGACTCACACACCGTTAAACAGAAACTTGCACTAAGACTGTCAGAGAAAAAAGGACAAGATTCTGAGCCATCTCTCAATCTTCTGAGTCCGCACAGTAAAGGAAGCACTGATTCAGGTTACTTTTCTCGCTCAGAAAGTGCAGAGCAGCAAATAAGCCCCCCTAACACAAATGCAAAGTCTTACGAAGAAATTATCTTTGGAAAATACTGCCGGCTTAGTCCGAGGAATGCCCTCAGTGTTACACCCATGGGTCAGGAGCGGGCCACCTTGGGGAGGAAAGGGGTCATGGAGCCATTACCTCATGTGAACACCAGGTTAGATGTCCAGATGTTTGAGGATCCCGTCTCACAGCTGATCCCCAGCAAGGGCGAGGTGGACCCCAGTCAACCAAGCATTTTGAGGTCCACTAAATTTAGCAGTGAGTTTAGGCAACCTCCGACTATGCCATCGTCTGTCAGGAATGAAGGGAAACTTTACCCAACAAGTTTCCCAGGCAGTAATCCAGTTCTCCTAGAAGCACCCGTGGACTCTTCTCCCCTTATAAGAAGCAACTCGATGCCAACTTCTTCAACGAATTTAAGTATTCCTCCCTCTCTGAGAGGAAGCCACTCATTTGATGAAAGGATGACGGGGTCCGACGACGTGTTCTACCCAGGCACCGTAGGAATGCCCCCTCAGCGAATGCTAAGAAGGCAGGCAGCCTTTGAGCTGCCATCGGTCCAGGAGGGGCACGTGGAGGCTGAGCACCCTGGCAGGATGTCCAAGAGTCTCGCCAGCTCATCCTTGAAGGAAAAGAAAGGGGTGTCAGGGGAGAAGATTGGCTATGAGTATGATGTCTGCCGGAAGCCCTATAAGAAGTGGGAAGACTCTGAAACACCAAAGCAAAGCTATCGGGACATTTCCTGTGTAAGTTCCTTAAAACATGGAGAATATTTTATGGATCCTGCAGTGCCATTGCAGGGAGTGCCAACCATGTTTGGAACCACATGTGAAAACAGGAAACGTCGGAAAGAGAAGAGCGTAGGAGACGAGGAGGACACCCCTATGGTCTGTGGCGGTGGCTTCGGCGCTCCCATGAGCATGATGGCTGCAGATTATGACCCCAAACTGCAGATGCAGGAAGGAGGAAGAAGTGGATTTGCCATGACTGGATTTGAGAATACTTCTCATGGTCACGCTGAGCGCTTTGACGCCGGCCGACCCCAGCTTCAGTCTGGAAGTCCATCTCTGGGGTCAGAGGAGTCAGCTTCCACCACTGATTCTGATAAGATGTCAGACGTGGTAGGTAGGAAGCCTCCTGGAAATGTGATTTCTGTGATTCAGCATACAAACTCTCTGAGCCGACCCAATTCATTTGAAAGGTCTGAGTCAGCTGAACTCATGGCTGGTACACAAGATAAAGCCCCGTCACCCTCTGAGACGTGTGACAGTGAGATTTCAGAAGCCCCGGTGAGCCCAGAGTGGGCTCCTGGTGGAGAAAATGCAGACAGTGGAGGGAAACCAGCTCTGTCCCCGCAGGTACCGCAGCAGCCCTCTCACACACAGCCTCGGCTAGTGCGACAGCACAACATTCAGGTGCCTGAGATTCGCGTCACGGAGGAGCCTGATAAGCCAGAGAAAGAGAAGGGAGCCCAGAGCAAAGAGCCAGAAAAGCTTGTGGAGGAATTCCAGTGGCCCCAGAGAAGCGAGACCCTTTCTCAGCTCCCTGCGGAGAAGCTGCCGCCTAAAAAGAAGCGGTTAAGGCTTGCAGATATGGAGCACTCCTCCGGGGAGTCCAGCTTCGAGTCCACGGGCACAGGTCTCTCCCGCAGTCCCAGTCAAGAAAGCAACTTGTCTCACAGCTCCAGTTTTTCAATGTCTTTTGAGAGAGAAGAAACCATTAAGCTTACTGCACCTCCCAAGCAGGACGAGTTGGGGAAGCATTCGGAGTTTTTGACTGTCCCTGCTGGTTCATATTCCCTGTTGGTCCCGGGCCATCATCACCAAAAGGAGATGAGACGCTGTTCCTCTGAGCAGATGCCTTGTCCGCAGCTGACAGAAGTTCCAGAAATTCGGAGCAAGTCTTTTGATTATGGGAATCTGTCCCATGCTCCCATGGCAGGGGCACCAGCCTCAACGCTCTCACCATCCCGGGAGAGAAAGAAATGCTTTCTGGTGCGACAGGCTTCCTTCAGTGGCTCCCCAGAGATCGCCCAGAGTGAGGCTGGTGTGGACTCGAGCGTGAAGCAAGAGCACATGGAGCAGCTCCATGCGGGCTTCAGGGTGCCCTGGCTCCACGGCCAGTCTTCTGTGCTTCCTCCTCTGCCGGCGGATGACCCAGGCAAGCCAGGGGTGGGGCCCTGTGCCCCGCTGAGTTCAGGGCCCCTGCATCTAGCCCAGCCGCAGATCATGCACATGGACAGTCAGGAATCTTTGAGAAATCCTTTGATGCAGCCAGCATCTTATTTGACAAGCAAGCACTTATCTGGACAGCCACACTTATTTCCACATCAGGAAGCAATTCCATTTTCTCCCATCCAGAATGCTTTGTTTCAGTTTCAGTATCCTACTGTCTGTATGGTTCATTTACCAGCCCAGCAGCCTCCCTGGTGGCAGGCACATTTCCCTCATCCCTTTGCTCAGCACCCTCAGAAGAGCTTCAGCAAACCTTCTTTCCAGGCAGAGATGCATTCTGGCTATCCTGTAGAGCATGCTGCAGAACACACTGGAAAGAAGTCTTCTGACTATGCACATGCAAAAGAGCAAACTTACCCATGTTATTCAGGAACAACAGGGCTACACTCAAAGAACCTTCCTCCAAAATTCCCATTGGACCCAAGCAGCAAGTTGACTGAAACTCCCTCAGAGCAGATTCTTCAAGAAGATTTTTCCTCTGCAGATGCCGGGCCTTTGCAATCACTACCGGGAACAGTGGTTCCTGTTCGGATCCAGACACATGTTCCATCCTATGGAAGTGTCATGTACACAAGCATTTCTCAGATACTTGGGCAGAACAGCCCCGCCATTGTCATATGCAAAGTTGATGAGAATATGACCCAAAAAACACTGGTAACCAATGCAGCCATGCAAGGGATAGGATTTAACATTGCCCAGGTCCTCGGGCAGCACACAGGCCTGGAAAAATACCCCCTTTGGAAAGTACCTCAGACCTTGCCCCTTGGCTTAGAATCCACCATCCCCTTATGCTTGCCTTCCACCTCAGACAGTGTTGCCTCCCTTGGAGGCAGCAAGCGAATGCTTTCGCCAGCCAGCAGCCTGGAGCTCTTCATGGAAACAAAGCAGCAGAAGCGGGTGAAAGAAGAGAAGATGTATGGGCAGATTGTTGAGGAGCTCAGTGCTGTGGAGCTTAACAACTCGGACATTAAGAAAGACCTCTCCCGCCCCCAGAAGCCCCAGTTGGTTCGGCAAGGATGTGCTTCTGAGCCAAAGGATGGTTTGCAGTCAAGATCATCTTCCTTCTCCTCTCTGTCACCCTCCTCATCTCAAGACCACCCTTCTGTCAGTGGGGCCTCAAGAGAGCCATTCCCACCCAGCAAGGAGATGCTTTCTGGCTCCAGGGTGCCCCCTCCAGGGCAGAAGTCCAGTGGGCCTTCTGAAAGCAAAGATTCTTCAGATGAATTAGACATCGATGAGACAGAATCAGACATGAGCATGAGTCCTCAGAGTTCTTCGCTCCCTGCAGGAGATGGTCAGCCAGAAGAGGATGGCAAGGGCCGGAAGCTGCCTGTTGGCATGCTGGTCCACATGGCCTCCAGCCCCGGTGGAAACAAGGCAAACTCCACTCTTCTTTTCACGGACATGGCAGATTTCCAGCAGATTCTTCAGTTCCCCAGTCTGCGAACAACAACTACTGTGAGTTGGTGCTTCTTGAATTATACAAAACCCAATTTTGTGCAGCAGGCCACCTTCAAATCATCGGTTTATGCTTCATGGTGCATTAGTTCCTGTAACCCAAACCCATCAGGATTGAACACCAAGACCACACTGGCACTTCTGAGGTCCAAGCAAAAAATCACTGCGGAAATTTATACTCTGGCTGCTATGCATAGGCCTGGTACCGGCAAGCTCACATCATCCAGTGCTTGGAAGCAGTTCACACAGGTAAGAGATACTGTTTTAGAAAGCATTGTGTTGTGGGTAGGATTGCTGAGTGTGTACTGCATGGTGAAGAGTAGAAGTCCTGAGGCTCGCTAGTAAAATTGAGGTCAGAATGGGAGAGTCCACAGTGGCACTGGCCTTACCCACAGGTGGGGAAGCCAGTGATTGTACTTAGTTCTCAAGGTCGTAGGGAAAGGCCCCCCAAACTATAGCGTCTTTATCCAGGTGTCTTGAAATTCTCCCACCGGGACTAATTCAAGCATATGGACAGTCTTCCTTCTGATCACATTAGTAACCTGACAAATCTACTTTATTTTTGATATGAAAAATTCTAGAAACTATGAAATAGGGATATATAAAAAAAACACACACAACAGGGAGTGGATTCTGAAAAAGAATATCAGAAAGGAGGTACAAAGGGTGTCGGAAGTGAAGTCGGCAGATGTTGGAGGCTGCCTCCCACTGACGGCCCTTTCCTATAACTTTTGCTTCCTGTGTATCTCTTTCAAAACCTCCTTTTCCAAGTTTCCTGCTTGTTTGTTCCTACGTGAGCGATGAATGCTTTACATGTAAAGATATTAACAAAGGGAATTTTGTAATTTATGCTAAATTAATTAATGGAATAGAGGATTTAAATATTATGCTTTCCCTTATGTTACTCTTTTCCCTTTGGTGGCTGTTTAAATGATGTCCTTTGTCGAGTTTGTCCTAATTGCTACTTTAAAACGAGTCTTCATTCGTGTGGTAGGAAGTCAAAGCCCACTGAGTGCATGTAAATAAGAACTGATTCTGTAGAAGCTTTATTCTTTTCTAATTTTGTCGCTGATGTCACTTATTTTTTATAACTAGTCTATGGTCTTGTAGCATGGAATTTAAGCTAATTTGCAGAGATAGATGGGAGAGTGGATTTCTTTTTCCTAAAAAAAAAAAAAAAAGCAAGCAAAATAATTCTCTCATTTTGTCCTACAGATGAAACCGGACGGGTCCTTTTTGTTTGGCAGCAAACTAGAAAGAAAATTAGTGGGAAATATCTTAAAAGAAAGAGGGAAAGGAGAGATTCACGGAGATAAAGATATTGGATCCAAACAAACTGAGCCGGTCCGAATTAAAATCTTTGAAGGAGGGTAAGGAAACGTAAATGCAAACGTAAAGCATACAATTTGCTCCTGAATGTCTGCAAGGACAAAATAGTATGGTTGGGATGGGAGCGTCAAGGAGATTTCTTTCCTAATCACATTTCTGAAGTGTGGCTGGGTAAATGGAAGGCGTTCATGGCTTTGTTTTCAGGACTTGGTTTGAATGAAAATGCCACTGATGTGTGTGGTTCAGGCCGCTGCATTAAATTTTTACACCTTTAATTTCATACGAAGTGTACTAAATTAGTAGGCTTCTGAGGTCATTTAAGTTTGTTCATCCTTTAGTATTTTCTGTGGTCATCTATCTGTGTTATTAAAGAACCTATTTTTATGCTGTGCTCACAAAAGTAAAATCACGAAAACTCATATGTAATCCTAGGAACTAGTTAATTTGTTTTCTTTTTCTTTTTAATTACCAAAATGGCACACTCTCATGGGATCTGGGATCTGATCATGCTATAAATACCCTCATTTTTTTTTTTTTTTTTGGTCTTTTTTTGAGACAGGGTCTCACTATGCAGTTCAGGCTGGCCTTAAGCTCACTTTGTAGCTCAGGCTGGTCTCGAACTCACAACAATCCTCCTGCCTCAGCCTCCTGAGTGCTGGGATTACAGGCCTGCGCCACCATGCCCGGCAATACCCTCATTCTGTGCCAGCATCCAAGTCAGGGTGCTGTACCAAGTTGAGGTTTTATATCTCTTTTGTCTCCTTTGCCCTGAGTTCAATTCCCCTTACCAAAAAAAAAGAAAATAATACAAATATAAATAAAATAAAAGACCAAGAATTTGTTTTTAAATGTGAAATTCTGAGCCATTGAAAATCAGATATTAAGCTTCAATTATTTTGTTACCTGTATCAGTTTAAAAAAATGCCCATATGTATAATGACCTAATGTCAGATTTTGGTAGTGCTATATCTGAAGTCCAGTCCCATGGAAGGAAAAGCTCAGGCCTGCCTGTGCTTGTTTGCTGATTTGTGCATTTGTGGTACTGGGGATTGAGCCCAGTGCATTTCCATTAGGCCACATCTCAGCCCCTCGCAGCCATTTTCAGACAGGGTCTCACTAAGTCCCACAGGCGGGGTTCCACATTGTGATCTCCACCTTCCGCTTCCCAGAGTACTCGGATTACAGGCGTGTGGCAGCCAACGTAGCCTGGACTTAACGCTTTCAGTTTAAAACAATGTAAAGCACATTAACCATGTTTTGGGGATCTACATATTTTCATGAACATGAATTCATTCCAGCGATATTTGAAGGACAGTATGATGCTATTTGTTCGGTACTCAGTGAGTGAGATACTGTGCCAATTTCTCGTGTAGTTTCACTAGTTTGGATATCTTGTGCTTTCATCACTAAAACCAGTCAAATGAAGGCATGAAGCTTGTCTCAATATTTTTGGACATCCCTCATCTTTTAGCACAAACAAGAGAAATGCAGATTTTATGTTTCCTCAGAAACTGAGAGGTCTCTGGGGCTGAGTCACCCCTCTTACATTCAGCAGCCTTCTTCAGAGCAGTGCACTTGTGCTTCTAGATTAGCGAGGCCTTCACGGCTACTGTACGCTTTGGGGACCCCATCTCTACTAATGAAGGACAAAAGTGGAAAAGCATATGTGAACATTTTATTGCTGTGTCTTGATGATCCAAAAGAGCTGTTTTCATTTTCTCCTCCCTTTTGCTCCCCACGTAATGGGCTATATCCCCATCCTTTTTTTTTATCGTGTGAACCAGCATCTGCAGGCTCCATCAAATGGATGTTCTCACCTCTTATCTGTAGGTTCCAAAATGCTTTCTTAAAGTCTGGCTCTCTTTTTATTCTATTTTATTTTTTAAGTATTTGGTACAGGGTCTACAGGGTCTCACTATGTAGACTGGTCTCGTAGTGATCCTCCTGTTTTCAGCCTCCCAAGTGCTGGGTTTACAGGCGTGCCCTGCCAAGCCCAGTCTCCATTTCTGTCTCAGCGCACCTGGGGGCGAGGCCAGAACAGCAAACTCTGCGCCTAACTCTGGACCAGGCACTTTAGTCCGTTGTGCTATCTGGCCGGCCCAGGCTAGATTTTTAAATGTATATGCACCTTATGTTAGCTAATTGATAGATTTAATAATTGAAACATTTTTTCTTTAAGTTTTTTCAAAACCCATCAAGTATGTTATCAAGTAGAATCATGGCTCTACAGAATTATAACATGGTAAAGAGCTTATTTGTGCAGAGTTTTCTAATACAAAGTATTGTTTATACAGAAGTTCACTGTTTTTCATTCTGAGAGCTAGATAATCTGCTAAGATATTGGAAATAAATTACATTTTTTGAATATAAAATGTATTTCTCCTCCACTGAAGTGAGCGTGAAGCATCTTCTGCAGAAAATGGTACTCTGCAAAAACTGTTTTACTCTCTGTCCCTTGAGGGTTTCTTCTGGTTGGGTCCAGAGAGTAAGGAAGCTGAAAATTGAGGGGACATCCCATCTCGAGGCTTTGTTCTGCTGCATTACAAATGACAATGTGAGATGAGCTTTCAGCTACTCAGGAAGAGTAAGTCGAAGTGGAAATGTCTTATAAAAGGGGAAAATTTCAAAGGATCAAAGGACATGCACAATTGATTAGTTGTATGTTTCACTCTATTTAACTCTCACCTTAATTGGTAAGGACCAAAACATAGCACATACCAAGATTAGTTAGCATCCAGAATGAAGTTAGCACTTGAATATATGTAGATGAAGTTTCACTCTTAAGAATCCTTCAGTAGAATGGCTCAGTGGTTCAATCCTTCAGTTGAACTTGTTGTGCTTCCTTTGGTGTACAAGTAGGACAGATTGGGGTAATTTGCAGTCCTTTTTGAATGTAAAAGGCTGTATATCTGATTGTTTTACACAAGTTCATGGTGAAGAAAGCATTTGCATCTCAGTTTACTTTTGAAATAATGTCCTCCTAAAAGGAAAATCTTGCCATACTGACCTTAGACCCATAAGTCTAGCCCAGATAGGATTTAAGAGATAATGTATTCACTGAATTATTTAGTAGAATCCTGCTATACTCTTTGATGCATCATATGTCATTGTATCCTGAACAAAATAAGATGGTAGGGCATTGGGCAGGTTTTCTTTCTTTGGTTGTCAAAAGAAATATCTGCGACTTTGTTCACCTATCCATTTGATTAAACTACATGACCTCAGCTATCCTTTCAAACCTTGCTGTGAAATCCTCCTGGAAGCATATGCAAATTGTATTAAAAATAGAATCTGTAGTTTTCATTATGCAACAGTACCTACAAGAAATGGTTGAAATTTAGACTCCACGTTAGCACAAGTCCCTGGTCCCTGGGAAGAGCAGATCAGATCTTCAGACGACAGTCAGTGAGCTGCACTGAGTCTGTGCAAGGCAGAAATTTCTGAGACACTCTTGTGCCAGAATTGTAAAAATAGAGTGGAGACTTGCAAGGAAGAATTCTATTATCAGTTACACTTATTTTAGCAAATGTAGAGGGGCATGTGCACATGCCTCTATTATGTTAGTAGGCTTTTTGGCTGTCCCTAGATTGGAAGTAGCACCAGAATCCTGAAGAAAAATAAGGCCCAAGGCTGCAGCTCTTTGAGGCCTAGCTAAGTCTGTTAGGTAGTCTTTTTACCCTTAGTCTATCGATCAACATCGAGTAGCATAGCCAATGACATTTGGAATTCCACGTAGAATTACATTTTGTTTGGAGCATGAATTGTCATTTAGTTCTTCCAGGGATTTACTGTGACAATTTCATAGGCTTTTTTGAAATATGGTCGCATAATTGTTTATAAAAGACCCTCAAAAATTAGTCATTCAGATGATTAGTTCTGGGGTTGATATATGCTAAGAGTATTTGCGAACTCAATGAATGGGCTCTTTTTTGTAAATAGGTACAAATCAAATGAAGATTATGTATATGTCAGAGGACGTGGACGTGGGAAATATATCTGTGAAGAATGCGGTATTCGTTGTAAGAAGCCAAGCATGCTCAAAAAACACATCCGTACTCACACTGATGTTCGGCCTTATGTATGCAAATTATGTAACTTTGCCTTCAAAACGAAAGGTACATGTTTGATTTTATTTTTGTTTTTGATAGGGAAACTTTTTCTTGTGGCTGTTGAAGATTCTGAGTGCTAAATTGTAACATGAACAATAAGATGGTTTTGTTTGTGAAAATATGACTCTATGACACATACTTTCTCCTTTGTGTCAGTGATTGGAGGATGGATATGAGACTGAGGCTCCATTTGTGACTAATTAAGAGCTATAGACATAGAGCCAGGCCTCTTGACTCCAAAGGAAGTGGCTAAGAATTGCCTGGGTAGCTATTAGCCCACGTTGGAAATGTTATGCCGTCTGGATACTATTTGCACCAGTACTGAAATTCTGTAGAGACACAATACATGAAGTGGCAGTCAAAAAGCAGAGCAGCAGCTTGCAAGAAAACATGGGCCTGTGGTCAGTTTCAAGATTATAAATAATGTAGAGATCCACAGACTCCCAGGTGGGCCCCTCCATCCACAGCTGCATTAATTATGCATAGAAATTTGATAGCTTCTGTTCTGTGTATTTATCAGCACAGAGACAACTTCTTACCCTAGGCCGCAACTGTTACTCTCATAGAACAAGGACTTACCTTCCAATAACATTTCATCATAGAAAAAAACATTGTTTTTAGCAGGTAGATTATATTTTTTAATAAATCTACCTGTGAAAAAACAGGTTGAAAGTCATGAAAATATTCATAAACTCAGTTCTCAAAATGCGGACAATTATAAATTAAGGGTTGACTGTTGTACACAGAATATGTTTTACATTTGAGCTAATGGATACTGTAGACACCTTTTCACCAACTTCACATCATTTCCAATGTCTTACCTTTGAATTTGCATATCAGGTAACCTGCTTGAATACTCAGATTTGTTTCTTATGAAATAAAATCTCATTTGTTCTGGAAATGCATGTGTATTTTGTCTTATAGCCCCTAATTCAGAATTGTGTCAGTTTGACAGGGTGTAGATGGGTAGCCTTTCCACATATCTGTTTCTTCTTTATTAAAAAGTACTTACATAACAGCTATGTCTCCTTTGAAGCCAAAAAACGGGAGAGAGAATATTCATTTGCACTTCAAAAGAAACAACATAAGGTCCTTTAAATACCATCCACCTTTGCATAATGAAGCCTTTTATGTAGAACTTAACTGAGAGATTCTCAAGAAATAGGAAAATAAGGATGGATTTTAGTACATAGAGCAGTCACACTGGTCATTACAAAGGACATGTCTTTGCTTAGCATATGGATTTGCTGCCAATATAGTACAGCTTTGTGAAAAACCAATGAAGAGAAAAGACATTTCTAGATATTAAAAAAAAAAAAGTCACTGGCAGTGCAAGGGCCTGAGTTCAATTCTCTCAGTTATGTCAAAAAAAAAAAAAAAATCAAATCTGGTTCTGAACTACTATTCCGGAATTCCAAGAGGGATAATTCATGTTTGGCCCTTAATGGAGTCCCTTTGTCACCTTTCTGGAGAAGGCACAAATATCTGAGAATCTTAGAATGAGCAAAACATGCTGGGGAACCCCAGCAGTCTTTGCCTGGGGCTCAAAGGCTTATTGTCCCACATAGGGACCCTACACAGATGCAGTGCCCTCCTAGGGACTGTCCCTCCTTGCCCGTCCCACTGCCTGCTGCTCTCTTCCTCTTGCTGTCCTAACCCACTATTTCCAAAGCTCATGACTGCAGCACAATAAAGCCAGGGTTTGCCTACCTTGGACAGACAGAGCTGCTTCCTTGGAGTGGATGAGATAAAAACACAGGAAGAGAAACACATACTGAAATCTAGTGATCCTTTGGCATCTTTAGGGAGTTCCTTCTAGGAGACCCCTAGACACCCAAGCCAAGCATGCTCAGGTCCCTTCTATAAAATTTGTTGCTTTGTATAAAACTCAGCCACATCCCCTTGGGTACTTTTTAATCATGTCTAGCTTAATTATAATACATAGTACAGTGTAAATTGTTGTTCTGTTATATTGTTTAGTAGGGAATAATGACAAGAAAAATATTCTTTACCCATTCGATATAGAGGTGATTTTGTTATTTAAATATTTTTGAGGTCATGTGGTTAATCCCACAGATGTGGAGCTCATACACAACCGAGACTGACTGCAGACGATCTTCCCATACTCAGCATCCACACCTGTACACATCTGTGGTTTTGTGCTTGCACCCTCGCAGGTCACACGACTTCCCTCAGTGTATAGATATAAGAATTGATATATCTGTAACCTTTTTGAACTCTTTAAAAATAGAGGTATAAGTTTTGATAAACAAAAGCAGGGGAGGCCTGAAAATATTTTTTAGTGGTATCAAAATAAAATGTGTACACACGGCATAAGGGGTAAGTAAAGTAAGTAAGATAAGAGCAATAATGAGCAGCAGTGTCCGTGCCTGTGAGCGGCTTGCCAGAAGAGATTAGGGATCGGTGCAGTAGAAGGAGCCTGTACCTCCACTTTGGTGAAAATGGCCCTACCATTGTCTTTTTGTAAGTTTATTGGTGCAGTTTAAGTATACACAACGATCACGCTCATCATAGAGAATTTGTCCTTACATATGATATATTCTGTTTCCTGGATTTTTATCAGTCCCCTTCCATCCCTTCAACCCCTTTTTGTCCCCTCATTTACAAGACTTTGTATCCATTTTATCATTTTTCTTCCCTCCTTCCTTTCCCCCTCATCCTATCTTAATTCCCGTTTCTTTTGAATCACTACTTTCTGTTTCACTATACTTGTTATACAGTTTGGTCCTTGTTTTCATTTTCAAGTACTCACAGCAAAGGAAAAATGAAATATTTACACATGTGCGTCCGATTTATTTCACTTAAGATTATGGTCTCAAGTTATATTGATTTACTTCGGAATGCCTCAAGTTTATCCTTCTTATAGTTGAGTAGTAGGCCATTGTATTAAAAAAAAAAAGCACACTTTTTTTAACCATTCCTCAGTTGATGGGCATTTGAATTATTTCCATGATCTAGCTATTATAGGGAGATATCTCAGTAGCATAAATGCCTGGCTGGCAAGCATAAGGTTCTAAGTTTAACCCCTGGTTCAAAAAACCCACAACAAAACACCAAGATTTATTACAAACTGTGCCAATATAAACATTGGTACACATTTATTGCTGTGATATGATGGTTTGGATTCTTCCAGGAAGCTCCACAGCAGTGCTCTAATACTAATTTTTTTGAGGCATCTCCACACTGAGTTTTACAATGGTTGCACCAGTCTGCAATCCCACTAACACGGAGAAGGGCTTCTTTTCCCAAGTCTCGCCAGCATTTGTTATTAGTTGATGTCTCAATAATCGGAGTTCTCTCTGAAGTGAGATGGAATCGCAACTTTGTTTTAATTTGCATCTCTTGAATGACAGGTGGTGTTGAGCATTTTTCATAAATTTACTTGTTCTTATATTTCTTCCTCTGAGAAGTGTGTATCCATCTCAGATGCCCATTTAAAAAAACAAACAAACAAACAAAAAAAAAAAAAACTAAAGTACTAGAAGAGACCTAGAATAGCAAAGGCAATCTTGGGCAACAAAAGGCAAGGCAGGAGATATCACATCTTTGACTTGAAATTATACTAAAGTCACTATAATACAAACAGCATGGTACTGGCAAAAAGCAAAACAACCAAAACAGACCCGAGAATCAGTAAAATAGATTAAAATGTGCAGACACAACTCCAAACACACTCAGCCACCTTAATTTTGACAAAGGGGCCAAACATATTCACTGGAAGAAAGACAGCCTCTTTAATGAAGAATGCTGGAAAAACTGGCTTCCCACATGCTGAAGACTAAACTAGAGCCACGTCTCTCCCCAACCTCGGTCTCTCACTAACCTAAAGTCAAAGTGGATCAAACGTCTACATATCTAAACAGAAACACTAAACCTGCTGCTAGAAAATGAGTAAAGCACTTAAAGGCATAGGTATAGACAAAGATTTCATGAACAAAACCCCCATCATGTGGGAAATACTACACACAATCAACAACTGGGATCCCATTCTATTAAAAAGCTGTTGTGGGCCAGGGAGATGGCTCAGTGGAATAAACACTTCTCTGGCAAGCACAAGGGTCTGAGTTCAATCCGTGGTTCTGCTGAAAATAAATAAATAAATAAATAAATAAATAAATAAATAAATAAATGAATGAATAAATAAAAAGCTATTGTACAGCAAAGGCAATTATCAATAGCGGAAAAAGCTTTATTCTTAAGAGCAGGATTCCTAAAATCTAAATGGAAACTCAGTCTGATGAACAGTCTGTCCCCCACGCAAGGATATTTAGTTTACTGTTAACATAAGAAGTCACATTTGTAGGCTGGGTTACCAGGTTAAGGGTGATTGGATCAGTGCTTTCACAATTTCTTATATTCCATATAATAATTATATAAATGTATAGCTATAGGTAGATTTGCACACACACACATACAGATATAAAATAATTGTGTAAATTGTTAGTATTATAACATATTCAACATGAAAACACTCCTTTCTCCTAGAATGATAGTCTCAAGACAAATAAAAAGGGTGTATTACTGCTCCAGAATTTTAGAAACTATGGTTAGACAGTTTACTGATAGATCAAACAGATCGATGCTAAATAGTGGGAGTAGTGCTCCCTAACAGATCTTTGAATGCAGTGACATGGTTGGCTGTCATGTTGGTTTGTGTATTTTTTCTTCTGACCAATGGGGATTCTTAGGGTTTATGTCTGATCAATAACAAGGCCTGGGCTCCTATGGGTGTGTCGATAATATTTCATTCTGAAGTTTCTCCCAGTTGTGTAAGCCAACTTGTGTTGGTGTGGGAGGGGGGAATTTTGAGAGTCTGGTCCTTTTGATAAATATTAGATGCCTCTTGGACAGAAACACCTGGGATCTGCAGGCTTAATGTTCTCAAAAAGATGTGACCATGGTCTTCCATACACCATGAAGATAATGAACATCTGAGATTGGGGCAAAGCTCTAAGAGACTGATATCTTCAGAAATCATATTATTCTTAAACAAAAGGTCAAAGATGAAATAAATCTGTATTACCCAGATGAGTTCATTTCACATTGTGCTTTGAAACGTTTGTTACATTTTGATAACTACTTCCACCTGGCTGTTTTCTAGGAAACTTAACAAAACATATGAAATCTAAAGCACATATGAAAAAATGCCTGGAGTTGGGGGTCTCAATGACATCAGTAGATGACACAGAAACTGAGGAAACAGGTAAATTGCAACTTAATTGTCTGTGGTGGGAAATTCATTACATTTTATTTCATTGACTATTCAATATAGAAAGCAAATCAGATACTTTGACCTGCCTGAGACATTAAAGCATTTCAGCTATGACTTTAGGGGGAAAAAAGGCCATCAAGTAAAAACTTCTACGTAGAACCAAGAAGGACATACAGTTACACTTGATTTTATGATAGTGGTTTAAGTGTTATGAGAATTTTTTTTTAAAAAGTTTGGTTGTTACAGGGTCTCCCTAAGCAGCTCAAACTCATAGTGATCCTGCTGTTTTTGGCTTCCCCAGCACTGGGATTACAGGCATGCACCACTACACCCAGACTCTGTGGCCAGCTCAGCCTGCCCTGAGGAGGGGCTGACCTGGCATGTGGTGCTGGGAATTGAACCCAGGTCCTTGTGCTTTCCTAAGCTTGCTTAATCAGGTGCTTTACTCTGCTGAGCTATCACACGGGCCCTAAGTGTCATGAGAATTTTGAGGAATTTTAAAAGCATTTTTTAAGGTGTCATTATTTCTATTAAGAGAAAATATAGTAGAAAAGTTTATATCTGAACCTGAAGATACAGGCTGTTGTTTTTCTTTTCCCTGTACCAGTGATGGCATCAAGATTATCCACACTCATCCCTAAATGGTTTGCTGTGAGTGGTGTGATGTCTTGAGAAATAAAGCCTGACTGTGACATCCCTATTGGAGGCTGAGGATGAAACCAAATAGATATGCAGAGGTCAGGACCAGGGCATGGCTGAGTGGCAGGTGTTGACAGGCGTAACTGTTTCCGGGGCCAGAGGGTTGAAGAAAGCTTTTGGTAGGTGCCAGAGCCTCAGTAGGTTCCTAACCTTGACTTCAATGTCTGATGTCTATGATCTTTGTTCCCCCATTACAGAAAATATGGAAGATTTGCACAAAACGGCTGAAAAGCATAGCATGTCTAGTATTTCCACCGATCACCAGTTCTCAGATGCTGAGGAATCGGATGGTGAGGATGGAGATGAGAATGATGATGAAGATGAAGAGGATGATGACTTTGATGACCAGGGAGATTTGACCCCGAAAACAAGGTCAAGAAGCACCAGCCCTCAGCCGCCTCAGTTCTCTTCCTTGCCAGTGAACGTGGGCGCCATCCCCCATGGAGTCCCTTCAGATGGTGCCCTGGGACACTCCTCGTTGATCAGCTACTTGGTTACTTTGCCGAGCATTCAGGTTACTCAGCTCCTGACGCCCAGTGAAGAGACCCCGAGGACAGAATATCAGAGGCTGTTCCAGAGCAAAAGTACGGACTCAGAACCCGACAAGGACAGGCTGGACATCCCGAGTGGCATGGATGAGGAGGGCATGCTGCTGTCTTCAGAGCCGAGCTCTTCCCCGAGGGACTTCTCGCCCTCAAGCCGCCATTCCTCACCAGGATATGATTCCTCGCCCTGTCGAGATAATTCACCAAAGAGGTATCTGATACCCAAAAGAGATCTGTCACCCAGAAGACACTTGTCACCTCGGAGAGATCTGTCACCCATGAGACATCTGTCACCCAGAAAGGAAGCTGCATTGAGAAGAGAGATGTCCCAAAGAGATGTTTCACCCAGAAGGCACTTGTCCCCAAGGAGGCCGCTGTCTCCTGGGAAGGACATCACTGCACGAAGAGACCTGTCTCCAAGAAGAGAGAAAAGATACATGACCACCATTCGGACGCCATCTCCCAGAAGGGCTTTATATCCTAACCCACCGTTTTCCATGGGGCAGTATTTGCAAGCAGAGCCAATTGTGCTGAGGCCTCCTGTAAGTATAGCAGCTTTCTCTTCCTGCTGTGTAAGTCGCAGCACTTTGGAGCCTCCCGGTATCATGCTAGTGGCATTTGTTGTCACGTGGTCCTCTTCACAAGAAGGTGCTCCTGTCACATACTGCTGACCGTGGTGTGGCTCCAGTGGCTTTGCCACATCAGAGCAGTAGTCCCTGTCCACCTGTGAGAGGCAAGGCTTCTGAAGACTCAAAGCTTAACTAATTATTGACCCGGGGTAAAACCTTTGTATGAACAAAAAAGGTGAAGTGCGTGGAATGTCACACTGCAGAGACCCTGATTGGACAGTGATACGTGCTCTTCACCTTACTTTTTTTGGTTTGGTTTGGTGTTTTAAAATAGTTTTATTTGGTACAGGGTCTTGCTATGCAGCTCAGACTCATAGTGATCCTCCTGCCTCAGCTTTCCTAATGCTGGGATTGCAGGCATGCACCACCACACCCAGTTTTGGTTTTGGTGACCAGCCCTGTGGCATGGTATGCAGTGCCAGGGATTGAACCAGGGTCTTTGCGCTTGCTAGGCAGGCACTTAGACCACTAAGCTGTCTCCCTGGCCCTTCATACTCTTTTTAATGCACTCATTACCCTGCTCAGAAAGAAGGCACATGCGGAACATGAGGGAGCAGTGAGCAGACAGTGACATTACTGAGAGGAAGCGGGGTCCCAAGAGAATGGGAAGGCAGGGAAGCTGAGGGACGGTGTGCAGAGGCTTCTACCGCTGCCTTCATCCTAACTGGAAGTAGCAGTGGGATGGGTCACGGATTGCCTTTAGGCATTGGGTTCAGAGCATCTGTTGCAAAGACCCTCTTCTGCTGTACTTTGTGGCCCACAGTCAGTGTAGGACTCTATAAACAGTGAACGAGGTGGTGCACTTAGGGAAGACAGAGGCAGAGAGCCCCTGGAGCCTGCTTTGAATGTGTTTCCTGTGTCAGTCAAGGCTCTTCATTTTCGTCTTTGCTCTGGCTCTGTCCAGTGACCCAGCACTGTCCTCCACTAGCGGTGGACTCACAGCCAGCTCCTAGCTCCACCTTATCCCTGCTTATGGTCAGATCCCTTTCCACCCTTCTTCCTTAAAGTATAAGCTCTTGTTACCCGTTTTAAACTTCAGGAGAGCTCCTCCTTGGATTCCACTTCCATTCCCTGATCCCCTCTCTTCATAGGCTTGGTACTGACTTCACCTTGATTGTGGGAATCCTATAAAGACATGCACAGCAATAAATAATCAAGCTAACAAGAGGAGATGCATGTCTGCAGGTTTTTGCATAGCAGGAAAGAAGGATCTTCTGCAGCTTTACGCGTTGCAGCATAGGCGGAGAGCCATAAATCCCTCACATCGCCAGTGGCGGGTCTGGGTGATGTGACATGCTTTCTCTGATGGAGAGCAGTGGTGCCGTCAGGGTGGTGGAACAGCTTCACCCTGGCACCTTGGCCATCCTGTGCCATCACTGGAGAGGCGGCTTCCTTGTGGTCTGTGATGTGGGGAGACATATTCAGCCCACTGCAGTCAACGAGAAAAAGTCCTAAGTGCAAAGTACTGCTAGAAAAGTGTTGTGGTCCACAGTCAACTTGGGAAAGGAATCCAAGGCGCAGACAGAAGGAATTCATCTGATTTTGAGATATATGATTAGAAAGTTGTTGGGGAAAAGTGATTTCTTTAGTTGCTGAGTTTGTAATTTTTTTTTTTACTTTTTAGTATTCGTTTTGTTTCATGTTATTTTTAATATACCACCTCGTCTCTATAGTGTGACATAAAACTCAGCTCATCCATAGAGTGATATAAAAAAATACCACCTCATCTGTTGAATCGTTGTTAAACTTTACCATGGATGAGGGATTTGGGCTGTGACCCCATTTAATTATTTGTTTTAATTATACATTTTAGATATGCATAATGCTCACATTCATCATAAGGAACTGCACCTGTACATAATATGTCTTGGTTCTTTTCCACAGTCTACTCCCCTTCCTCAGGCCCTGTTCCCTTCCTTATTTACAAAAGCATTGCTTCCATTTGTTCCTTCTGTTCTCCCCACTCCCACTTGTTCCGATTCCCACTTGAACATTTTCTCTCTTTTCCCCAATATCTATCTATTATAGATTGTGGTCCTTATTTCCTCTTTTGGTTTCTCATGCCAGAGAAACTGTGCATTATTGAAACACATGTGTCCAGTCTATTTCACCTTAGAGGATGGTCTCAAGGTATATCCCTTTGCCTAGCAGTATCTCGAGTTCATCCTTCTTTGTGGCAGGATAGTACTCCATCGTATAAAACAGCAACAGAGGAAACAGACCAGGAAATCTTCCATCACACAGGGGCAGCGGAACCAAGCACTTCCTGTTCTGTGCTGCTCCATATGATAACGTGAGCAGTGTGCTGAGGTCAGAGCAAAGCAGACCTGACGGTACTCTGCAGGGTGTTTCTTCTGCTTGCTGTAGTGGCTGAGGATTTCCCCCTCTCTGATAATGTATGCAAATGCCTAATTGGAATAATATTAAGATAATCCTTTTTGATAGAAATCTGCTAGCAGTACTTTCGTATTTTTGCTTAAGATTTCTGGAGCATCTGCGAGGGGGTGAGTGTGGTGTGAAGGGCTGTGGAGCCCACCTGCAGCTACTCCCACCTCTTCTGGGGATTGCAGAAGACTTGATTGTCTTTTAGTCTAGATTCATAGCCATGGTGACCAGGCTTAGAGGACAAGAGTGTCCTGAGGACTCCTGCCACACTACCATTTCCACCCTGAAGTCCTCTGGTTAGTTTTACTTTTAAGACAGATAAATAGAATTAAAAGGGAAGATTCTTTTACTCATTCATTCAGAAAATATTTTTGAGCACCTCCACATAGCTCAAGGCTAAGGATAAAGTAATATTGTAGTTTCTGGCATGATTTTTTTTTTTTTTTTTTTTTTGCAGAACCAGGGATTGAACTCAGGCCCTTGTGCTTGCCAGGGAAGCGCTTATTCCACTGAGCTATCTCCCCAGCCCCAGTCTTTTTTCTTTTAAACTGAGTGTACCTTTTCCATTGTCAAAGTTGTAGTAGATTCTTACCACAAAGAGAAAGAAAAGAAGACAACTCTATGTATAGACTAAATATTGTGCTGTGTGAAACACTTGCCATTCAATCTCTCCTTTGATGTCTGTGT
This sequence comes from Ctenomys sociabilis, assembly GCA_004027165.1. Classification (NCBI taxonomy): domain Eukaryota; kingdom Metazoa; phylum Chordata; class Mammalia; order Rodentia; family Ctenomyidae; genus Ctenomys; species Ctenomys sociabilis. Next base: position 47,947 of record PVKA01006900.1, read on the forward strand.
GGTCTTGGTACATCACTTCCTTTCTGGGATGCTGTCCTTGAGGGTCTGCCAGCTGCACGGGTGGGTTGTAGAGGGTTTTGTGCTTGCAAGAACACATGCCTTTTTTCTATAAGGAATGCAGTGGGCTGACGGGACAGGTTCCAAATCAAGGCCACTTCTTCCCTGTAATACCTAGCCAGTGACTGAGCTCCAAACTGGTCACCTCTCCTTGTCTGCCTTTGTGTGCAGCTCCCCACTGGCCCTAAGGAAGCATTTGTTCTCCTACCTCCTTCTAAGGCTTCCAGAAGACCTTAATGACACCCTGTTGAAAAGATGGGTGAGAAAATATATATGGTGCAAGGGATACATCTCTGTATAAAGATATATGTAGCATGTGCACACAAGATGTATTCATATAGCCTTAGCATGGTCCACAGTTGAATTCAGCATTCAATTTTCCCTTGCAAGTCTTGCTAAGATTTAAGTAAGATTAGAGTTTGTCTACCACATTATGATAAGACTCAAATTATAGAGCAAGAGGATTGGCTAATGAACTAAAAACAAAAGTAAAGAAAACTTATGTTGAGTCCAACATGGAGGTTAGAACGGGAGGAAGTAGCAGGTATGGGCATGATGATAGCATGAGGAGAGGTCGAAGTAGCTACAGGGTGGAAATTCTACTTTATACTTGTACTTTTTTTTATGGCATCTTCTCATTCTGGTCAGGGAAGATCTGAATTTGAAAACTCTATCAACAAGATTTTACCTGAATTTACAACATAACATATTAAATGTGTTCTAGTTTTAGAGGAAATTTCTTCACTCCCTTTGTCAGCCTGGAGTCAGGGATCTTAATTCGCTACCTGGTGACTTCTGCCTCCCCTTTCCATGGTCCTCTTATACTCTACACTCTGATGAGGTGGTTGCCATGGAGATCACAAAATAGCAGCCAAAAGTAAAATGGAAAAATTGTCAAGCCATGTTTCATTTTTGACTTTAAATCTGTGATGATTAAAAAAAAAAAAAAAACCTTTATTTCATTATCTTCATAGATTGGTACTGTAGGTGTTGCACTTCTTCCACCTTAGGTGATGTTTGATAAAGGAGACATACGAAGGGGTGGTGTGTGTGCAGCATTTTTTTTAATGATTCTTGTACTATAGAATTTCCACCTTTCCTAGCTTATGAGGTTCTGGTGATCACAGCCTTGGTGATTACACTTTTACCTGCACTTCTAGAATAAATCATTGGTTTCTAGCTTGAATAAGATTTAGCCCACAGCTGGGTAAATGCCAAGTATAGCTCAAAGAAACAGAGATAATGCATAATTTATGGTTTCTGTCTCACAATCTGAATAGAACTGAATGTGTCCTTATGGTATAGAGCATGCCTCATGTTTTAGAACTGAAGCATTTTTTTAAATGAATTGGAACACTTTTCCCCCTCTCCACTGGATCACTATACTGATTGATGTCTGCCTTACATTCTTAAAATAAGGAAACAGTGGAATCCCTGTTAATCGATAGTCCATTAAAAGAATGAATCACAGTAATTAAATATCTGCTAATTTCTTCAAAACTTATAGTTGGACAACCTAAGTTGTATAAACAAGTATAGAAAATAAATTATTTGTTTTCAGAATGGAGACCATGAAATATGGAATCTCGGCCTCCAGTTTTAAGTATCCTTAATTCATTAATTCCCAAGAGGCTGTGTAAGTGAAAATAATGATGTCAACTGAAAAATTAGAATGAGTTTGTCTTTGGCTATGTTGAATCTAAATTGTTAGCTGTTTGGAAGGTTTCATCTTCACAGCTACTCTGATGGATAGCTTTCTTACAAAAGCTATCACTACTGTCAGAAGTGATGGTCTTGACTTGTGATTTGAAGAGGAAATTGGTCTTCCGTATTGCATGTCTCCTT
>PVKA01006900.1:49948-80968 GCA_004027165.1 Ctenomys sociabilis
TCTCCTATGAGGAAAACGGGACAGAAGCATGTTTCTTTACCATATGGAAAATACACTGAATGCTTTATCACCTTGTTGCTTAAAAATAAAAATAATTTTTCATAGGCTGTCACCTTCATTTGTAGGATTAGAAATCACAACTGAGGAATTGCTTTTGTTTTAAAACAGGGAAGGTGGATAAAGGATTCAGCTGCAAATCCTGCCTAGGTGTAATGAGCTTCCTGTATGTGTGTGCTCATGCGCATGCATGTGTGTTTTTGACATAGAAGTAGAGAGTGGTGTGTTCTGAATTTTATGCTCTTTGTTTTCCTTTGCAGAATTTAAGGAGAGGATTACCTCAGGTTCCTTATTTCAGTCTCTACGGAGACCGAGAAGGTGCTTATGGACATCAAGGCTCCAGCCTTTTCCCTGAGGGTCCTAATGACCATGTCTTCAGTCATCTTCCACTCCACTCTCAGCAACAAGTGAGAGCTCCTATCCCCATGGTGCCAGTTGGTGGCATCCAAATGGTTCACTCTGTGCCGCCGGCCCTTTCCGGCTTACCTCCTCCACCCACGTCACCTCTGCGGGTGGAGAGCTCTGTGGAGAAGAAAGGGGTACCCAGGGAACCCTTCGGGAAGGATCCCTATGCTTCTCCAAGTCAGCATGAGAGACGAGCGCTTCCCCTTCTGCAGTCATCTTGTCTACCTAGCAGTCCCTCCTCCCCTCGGCTCTTGATGAAACAGAGCACTTCAGAAGACAGCCTCAACGCAACAGAGAGAGAACAGGAGGAGAACATACAGACCTGCACAAAAGCCATTGCCTCTCTTCGGATTGCCACAGAAGAGGCTGCTCTGCTTGGAGCCGATCAGCCAGCACGGGGGCAGGAGCCCCCCCAAAAACCCTTAGAAAGTGCACATGTTAGCATTAGACACTTTAGTGGGTCTGAGCCAGCTCAGCCCTGTACCTCAGCTGCCCACCCTGACTTGCATGATGGTGAAAAGGACAATTTTGGTACAGCACAGACTGCATTAACTCACTCCACATTTTACAGCCAGAGTCACATGGAGGAGAAACAGTTAGACTTTCCCAGCAGCAAGGAATTATCTTTAAGCACAGAGGAAAGTAATGAATCTTCATTGGAAAAGAGTCAACTACATTGATCTGAGATGCATGGAGACTTTCATTTCCACATTTCCCCCTTTTTCTTTTTGTTTTTCTAGAAATAGAGGTAATCAAGTTTATAGTATGCCTGTCCTGAGTTACGGTAGTTTGCTATTATATATACTTTTGTTATTTCAAAGGAATTAGGTAAATTAACAAGTCATCATGAGCCTGACCAAAACAAAAATTTGAAATTAACCTATTGGGTCTGGTACTTTTAAAATTGTACAGATGTTTGTGCCTTTTCTTTACTTTGCTTATATTCTTATAAGCATTTTTTAGCAGTAATCTGTACATATTTTAGAATTTGTGTATCTGCTTTGTAATAAATGTAATTTCTTTCCTTTTTTGGACACTTGGATCTAAATGATGTAAAGCAAAACAGCATCAATATATATGTGAGGTTGCACTAAAACATATTTTTATATGACAAAAACTGAACAGCTTTTATGTACAGCTCTGATTCTGTAATACTAATATTTATTTACTTTGTTTCATAAATTGTACATTTTTTCTTAATGTTGTGGATTGCTTTTCTATGTGAAGCATGGGATTTACTGTTGCATAACTAGAACAAAAATGTACATTGTAAACAAGATATTTAAATTAGAGTATCTTATTCTGCACTTATGCATTAGTTACAAAAGATAAAGGATGTATCAGTCAGTTCTTAACTCTTGTAAATTTTTTTGTCTCTTGTTTGCTGAATTGACTATAATTTAAGAGCTGATTGTGATTTTAAACTGATAGTACCGTAAAGCATTAAAGTAAACAATGTGCTATTGTGAGTTTTTTCAAAGCTTTATAAATCAGTTATAAATAATATTAAAAGTATTTGGTCTTATGTGAACATGTTGATCTATATACTCATCTAAAAATATGGGAAAACATTCCGCCCCATGTAAATATGTACAAGTGCATCACTGGTACAATTTTATGTAACTCAGTTGGACACTAGGTTGCCACAGACCTATGCTAGGGAGTCTTTTCAAAATTTCAGTGACAAAGAACATGGGACTACAGAGCTTGGTTATCGGCCGGCCCGGTGGCTTGGCGGGCAGTGCTGTGCGCTGCCCATAGAGAAGACCTGGGCTGAGATATGTCCTTAGTTCCTGTCTTTCAGGATAGAGAGTGGAGCTAAGGTTACAGGGAAGGGTCATGCTTGGACTCCGAGGGTTGGGTGTGCAAGTGCAGACCTGCTCCCCGCTCTTCCGAGAGCCTGTCCATAAGGTAACAGGGTTGACATCAGTGGCAGGGGAAGTGACCTTCCCCTTTTGTATAAGGGGAGAGTGTCATGCTCCTAGCTATCTCGGGAAAGGAGAAGAGGGGTTTTTGAGAGAAAAGAACATGTGGGCAGAGGAAGTCTTTTCTATGTAAAATTCAGAATGGCTTTGAATTCGTGTTGAAGATTGCAAGAGTCTTGGTAGGACCAGAAGAGCAGAGTAGAGGGAGGGGACACAGCAACGTGTGCACATGCACACATGTGTGCGCACACACTCGACTGGGTTATCTTTGTGCTCTATAGTGGATTATAATTCTGTGAAACCAAGTTTGTATATTGAATTACATTAAGGAGTGTTCTTTAAAAAGAGAAATAAATGTACAATTACATGCTTGAGGTGTCTAGTTCTTATGTGTTGGTTTATATTTCGATTTACCTTTTTCTTCCTGAAAGAATCTTAATGCTGTGTTGGCTCCACCCCTGGGCACATTGAGAAGGCAAATTAGAGTGGGCATGGTGGTGCATGCCTGAAATCCCAGCACTTGGGAGGACGAAAACAGGAGGATCACTATGAGTCTGATCTGTGCAGTGAGACCCTGTAGACCCTGTACTACATATATTAAACAAAGAACTTTGATGCTAGCAGAAAGCCATCTGTGTGTAGAGCTGTTATGCATGCCCACCTTGAGTCACACTGAATGTAACTACTTTTAACAAGAGAGAAGATAGTCATTGTCCCCCAGAGATCATCTGATGAGAACAGACAGGAGGCCTTAGAAATGAATTTGTCCTAGCCCAAGCCTGAGCATGGGTAGCATATATCTGGAAAGAGTCATGAATCAAACACATTGTCATTTCCTTCTGGTTTTCTATCAGTGTGCAGATATCTGAAATTCTACTGGGGAAATGTCTTCAGTTTTGCTGAGATGCCTATTGCCAAAAATCCAATTGAAATATACCGTGACAGAACCGTGAATCACAGTTCTTCTATTGTAAAGAATAGAACACTTTTAGTGATGAAAGGAGAAGCTCACAAATGGTCAAAATCTCAGTGTTTCCCTTATTTAAATCTCCACTTAGTAGATTTACAATTTAGGTATTGTATAAACTAGAGTGTCTTTGAACTATATTTCACACAGGGGTATTAAAGGTCTCCCCAGCCTGCCAGCCTTGTGCCTGTCTCTTACCAAGAAGAGTCCTTGAAATGTTTTTGATTGCATGTGAGATGACATTTCTGTCCTATTCCTTATTGATGTGCATATTTTTGCACTTGTATATGATCCTTCTTTGCTTTACCTAATTTGCCACTCATGTATTCACTTATTCTACAAAGACTTTTCAAGGGCCTTATGTCAGATAATACAAAGATGAGCACTGAGAATGAGTAAGAGGAGGCCTGGCATCGAGCTCCAGTAAACTAGAGAGGCCTCCAAGGGAGCAAATGTACATAATATGATGTTGGTGCTCAAGTAGTTGACATTTGTCTTGTTTTAAAAATCACAAAGGAGAAAGCAGTCATCCTGCTTAAGAGGAGCAATGGGAGACCGCATCACCAGTGTTGCCCTGGAACGCAACCTTGATGCAATGTATTGACTCTTTCAACATACTTTTTTCATCACCTACATGGGGTACAATTTTGTATGCTAGGTGAACAGTGCTACAAAAGAAAGCCTGAATTCTTAGAGTTCTATACCCTAGTGGAGAAGGCATTTGTTTTGTTTTGTTTTTATATAATTTTATTTTGAATAAAAACAAGAGCAAGGAAAACAAAAGCAAAGACAGAAACAGGGTAGCATAACTACATACATTTCAGATTTTTAAAACAAGAATAGCTAATTAACTGATTGATGTATTATCTATTTTTATTGTCAAATCTGTTGCTCAGATTAACAGATAAAGTTATGCAGGATGGGAGATATGACTGAATATCACCACATGATTTCAAGAAATCTTAAATTTTTCTTCTCATATTTTATTACCTTTAAAGATTTACTTTTGTGTATAGTACCAGTTGATATGACATTAGAAATGGTACACATTTAGAAGACTAAAATGAAAGGCATTTCAGTCATGGTGGGTATTACACATTGCTGTGCTCAGTGTAGTCGCTACTTCACAGGTATCAGCGTAAAGAGATGGTGAGATTTCTACACATTAACTGCTATTTTCAAAAACCTGGTGGAAATTCTTAGGACCATTACTTTAACCATCATGTGTGTGTGTGTGTGTGTGTGTGTGTGTGTGTGTATTTTTTTGGCATTTGTTTTAAAAAGCTAAAAGAAATAGAAAGTACATGTTGGTTGATCCAGAATTGTGAAGCAGTAAATGGTGAAAAGCAAGAGGGCACCGGCTCTATGGCTCATATATGTGAGGTGACACATGTTGAACCGAAAAGCCACACAGAGTCTAGTTTCTGTATTTATCCCTCCTGGCTGTACAGTCAGTGGGGGAGCCGAGGAATGATGACAGCAAGAAAATGACCTTGCTATGATGTTGTCAGTATTGTTGTGAAATGAAAAGTCCTGTCTGACCGCACACAATAAAGAAAATGAGTTCAGAGGAGAGAGAATGGAGACAGACTACTGGGATGAATTGTAAAGTGACAGCACATCCATGAGAAAAAAAAGGCGGCATCAGTAGCCACAGGCAAGGGGCACCTGGGGAAAGAGGAGACAGTTTTGCTGATCGAAGAGGAATTGATGACAGCTGGACTGGCTGACTTGGTATTAGGGATGAAAAGGCATGTAAGCTTTGACTTGGACAGTGGAACAGGAGTTGTGCCAATCCACAGAGAAAGGACTGTACAAGAATGAGGTATGGAAATGAGTCCTCTTGGACATCAGAATAAATCTAATCTCAGGCATGAATGGCCAGAGATGTGTTTGCCAGCTCTTGTCGCCCAGTCATGCTGACAGTGCTAAGTTAGATGAAATCCCTCAGGAAATCCCAAGGCATGGGAGAGAGAAACAACATCCAAAGGTGGGCAAGGTCCAGGGGAACCAGCGAAATGTGCTTGAGACCACAGCACATCTGGTGTACCACACCAAATGCCACAGAATCTTGTGGTATTTTGGAAATCAATTTTCATAAACTCTCCGCTAACTTTTAGAAAGCCAAATCTTAAGACTATCTTTGTGATGTGTGTGTGTGTGTGTGTGTGTGTGTATTAAGAACAGGGTTATTATTTATTTATTTTTATGTATTTAGTATAGAGTCTCACTACACAGATTGGACTTGTAGTGACCCTTTCTGCTTTTCACCCTTCCAAGCACTGGGACTACAGGCATATGCCACTATGCCCAGTCTCAATGGCCATCTCAGCATGCCCAGGGGGCAGAGCCAGCAAGGCACATAGGGGATCGAACCCCCAGTCCCTGATTCTTTCTAAGCAGCCACTTTAATCCACTGAGATATCTAGCTGGCCCTAAGAGTAGGTGTATTTTAAGCAATCAGACATTATTAAACTAACAGGCTGGGAAGATAGCTCAGTAATCTAAGATCCTGCCTGGTAAATTCAGGGACCAGGGTTGGGTTCCCCAGCATCAAATGCTGTGCCAGCCACGCATTGGTACACCAGCTGGCCACCGAAACCGGATGCTGTGGCGCATGCCTGTAATCCCAGTGCTGGGGAGGCTGAAACAGGAAGATAACTATGAGTCTGATGTGTGCAGTAAGACACTGCGCTAAATACATAAAATTAAAAGAAAAAAAAAAACAAACTAACTTGTCATTTATAAATACTCCAAAGCCTCTGTCCAGGGAGGTTAGATGAAGCTTTCAAAGACAAACAGGGGATTCATCGCAGGACCAAGGCTAAAAAGACATCTCCCGGCACTATCCAGATTTGCTCAGATAAGTTTCCAGTTACGCTCATCTCACTTAGATCAGCATTATACTTGCGAGAAATTTACAGAGAATATTTTTTGGGTAAAATAATACAAGAAACACCAAACCCTTTTCCCCCTGGATATTCCAGGTTATTATTAGCTTAGACTATGTTCTTAAATATAGTCGCATCTACTTTGTCACTGTATAGATTTTTTTTTTCTCCAGGTGTTGTTTGTCATTATGTAGAACGTCAGTTAGTGCTACATTTTGAATATAGTAAAAAATATGCCTTAGTTATACTCTATTTGCAGTAATAAATTAGGTTTAGTCATGCAGTAAGTAACACTAAGGAAAATGGCAGAGATGATTTTATTTGCTATTAATATGTGCCTTGGGCTGGCAAAGTAGCTCCGTGGACTGAACACCTGCTTTGGCAAGTGCAGGACCAAGGTTTGAGCCTGAGTCCCGCATGATGTGGCAGCCCCGCCCACAGGCGCACTGAGCCATGACCAGTCCGGGCTTGGAGGCCCACGTCTGTCATCTCGGCACTGTGGAAGCTGAAAACAGGAGGATCACCACAAGTTTGAGCTGTGTAGTGAGACCCTGCCTCAAGCATGCAAATTAAATAAACAAATAAGAAGAAATAAATAATAAGTAATGTGCCTTGACCATAATCAGGAGGAGGCTCCAAACTTTGATTTCTTGGAATTCTCTGAGGGTCAGTTTACGTTGACATACACATTGCTCAACAAAAACTAAGGTCATATTCAGGAATATCCAACCAACAGATTTTATCTTCACCCACCGAGGACCTCCATGCATTTCAGAGCAAGCGTTAGTCTGCTGGCGTGTTTTGCACTGCAAGCTTTGAAACTTGCTGAAATGTAAGTTTAATAAATGTTGTTTGATACAAATAACATTGCATTTCAACAGAACAAAAATAGGTGTTGACTCGTTGTCATGTTAATGAAAATATTTTACAATGCAGAATGACTACTAAAGTACCTAAGGAGGTCTCAGATGATAAGAGTGATCTGGTCATATTCTCCAAGACAAAATGAAAAACAAAATCACACAATTTCATGAGTAAATAAAAGACAAAAAGCTGAAAATGTCAACACAATCTCTGCAAAAGAAACGAAATGAAAGAAAAAGCAGATTGGAAGAACTAAAACAGGAAGACAAAGAAAGAAAAAGTGGGGCCTGGGGAGGTAGCTCAGCGGTCTCAGCACCCGCCTGGCAAGCAGAAGGGTGGAGGTCAGTCCCGGGTAGCACACGCCCTGGAAGCCCCTCAGTGTACTGCGTCAGCCACTGAAACCAGGCGTGGTGGCATACACCTCTAGTTCCAGCACTGGGGAGGCTGAGACAGGAGGATCACTAGGAGTTTGAATTGTGTAATGAGACCTTGTATCAAACAAATGAATAAATAATAAAAAAATAAAAAGAAAGAAAAAAATTGAGAAAAAGGAAAATAAAACAAGATACAAGCAAAAATAAAACAAAGTTAATTTACTTCAATTTAAATGGGGGCCTGGCCTTACCTGAGGCTTCTATTCCATATATTCCATGTATCTGTCTCTAAACACAGTCCCTCAGCACTGGTTCACCTGATTTACCACCCCGCTAGTGTTTCCTGTCCATCTGTGAGCCCCAGTGGCTGGGATTTCCCTGTCTCCTGGTCCCACTGAGGCAGCTGGAGGGGCCAGTCCACTGGATTTCTCCGTCAGAGCCAGCTGCTGAGTCCTGGATTTAATGCTGTATGGGATAATCCCATGCCTCTGGCTGCATCTGCCTAGCCTGTGTGCTCATTCAGTGTCCTGTTGTGTCAGTGGCATTCCTGCACTGACAGGAAGGTGTCCAAGGCCCTCCTCTCACTCGCTGATGTGTCCTGTGGCAATGGAGGAAGAAAGGGGTGTGAACTCGTACCCCTCTCACCAGAGGTGCCAGTCACCAAGCAACCTCCACCTACTGCTTTTGCGCAGGAAGATGATATGTGTGGAGAAAGCTTCTGGCCATGAATTGGAGGTGCTGCCTGCTTTCCTGCTGATTACAGCCAAGTAGGCCAGAGGAAAACAGAGGGAGCCAGCCTAGGAGTCTGTCCTCAAGTCATAGTGCAGCTGAGCCATTCCTCTTATTGTGGTATCAACAGGGGAGGTGAAAGGGAGAGGGTGCAGGGGTGGTGTTTTCTTCCTCCACCTGCTCTGCCCTGTGGACTCATTAGCCAGGAATTCTCTTTCCCATTTCTGTCCAGTTGTAAGTAAACAACTCATACTGTAGATTTTTCTCTCCTTGAAATCCTCTTTCACAAGAACCCTGTTTTCTCTCAAGGCCAAATGACTGCTCTTCTCTTGCAAGAAGGGAAATGGAAATTCCTGCGATACTGAGCCAAACAAGCTACACAAAGAAGTTAAGAAACTGCACCTTGACAAATCTTCCGACTGCTTTGGCTCCCTCAAAGAGAGTTAAGCTCATTAGAAAATTACTTGAGTAACTAACTTCTCTAACACACGAAAATAGATGCATAACTTGTGGCATACTCACACGTGGGAAAAGTTCATTCATGACAAATCATAGATGCCGAGTATGGTGATTTAATATTCATACAGAAACCTAGTTCATAAGGGGTAGTAGCATATTTCCTAACTCAGTTCAAGCCAGCCACATGGTCAGACCTGGTTTAGCAGAAATTACACACTGAGCAGATCCACCAAACTACTGACGTTCGCAACATTTAAAAGCCCCACACTCCCTAACACACCCCAGAGTAACCTCAAAGTCCCCAAAGGATAACACTTTGTTGCTTTTGGTGAAGATCAAATCAACTTAAAAATCTGGATTTGGATAGCCAAATACCCAATTTAAATATCCTAACATGCACATATCAGAGAAAGTTTCATTTCAAATGTGCAGAGATTTCTGGTAAGATTTCCGTATTTCTGCTGCTGCTCAGTTACCTGAGTTCTTAGCCAGGAAACACAGTGCATGGACAAGAGATGTGGTCTTTGGGAGGAACATCACACTCCCCAGCCCACATTCTCCCACCATTGTGAGAAAGGAACATGACCTGTGTAACTCGCCCTTGGTTATGTCACTGAATTTCAAACCCAGGTCTGTGATTCCAGAATCATCTATTCTGTTATTTTGTTATTTGCTAGATATTGATTTATAGTTGTGAGCTTTTGAAGGAAATTCCTTACCATTTCTTTCCCTTATTAACTGACCATTCTGCAGGCAAAACTCAGGAGTTAAGACAGCGTACGAGCACGGAAGTGTGGAAGACAGAACATAGGTTTATAGAGGGTGTCGCTGCAAGGGGATGTCAGCCTTCACAAGAGACAGTTAATCAGGGCTGAAAGTGTGTGTGGGTGTCTAGGGGGTGAGAGTGGGCAGGTGACAGCAGAACAAATAGGCTCACAAGTCTGGGAAGCCCACTGGAAAGATCCCATCAGGAGAAAGAGCGGAATGTTTAGGGAACACGAGCAAGAATTCTACACAGAAGGGGATAAGAATAGATAAAGCTGGAGGGTAGACAAGATAAGGTCTTGCATGACCATAGAGATTATTTTTAGGAATCTAGACATTCATCTAAAGATGTTTAGGAATTAGAGGTTGCTAGGTGGGAAATCCTATGATCAGATTTGCAGTTTAGTGAGCCAAAGGGCTCTACTGTGGATTACACCATTCACTCTAAGAGCTAAGTTTATATGAGGCTTTCAAAATGGGGCTGCTCAGATTGATTTGTGCAATTAATAGAAAATAAATACCAAATGTGAAGACATTAAACAGGGAGGATGTCCAGTATCTCCTTAATTTTTCATAGTGATACCAGTTAGAAATATTATTTTGAATTTACTAGATGAAATAAAATTATTTACATTGGTTTCTCATGTTTATTTTTATTGTATCACAAACTTTGCAAGTGTACACACCGTTCACAGTATTTCTGTTGAGTGCTAGAGGTGAGATAATAAATCTCGGGATGAGAGGCCTGCTGAGGTCGGTCATGTAGCTATCTCCAAGCGGGTGATCTGAAATGCTGCGCTCAAGGCAGAAGTTAGACCCGAAGTACGTGGTGGAGAGAGCATCCAGGCAGAGTGGCTCGCTAGAGGCAGGGCTCTCTGAAGAAAGCAGAGTTCTGAAGATGAGCCTGAAGATGACACTTTTTCACAAGGTTGAGGCCTAGCCAGAGGCAGATTTGGGGCACTTGTGCTCAGCTTGGTGACACAGCCTTCCAAGGTTTGGAAGGTCTGTGTGACACAGAAAACAACTAACAGAATGCTTGAATCTGTGGCTCTTCATACTGTGTCAATAACAATACGGGGCCTAACTGAAAGTCTATTATGTGATGTATAAACTATTCAATGCTCACGTACATATATTAATCTATAAAAATAAGACTCTATTCCCATCTCTTTTTCTTTTGCGGCTGTATATCATCATTCTTATTGTTATCAGATCCAATACCCATATATATATATATGTATATATATATATATTATATAACAATTTTCAGTATGGTACTCTAACTATGTGTAAGGAATGTCAGGAAAGACATTTGTAATGAGATCTTACATATTTAATACTTACATTTCTAAAATATCTTTGGTACAGGGTCCCACTGTGCAGCTTGGACTTGTAGTGATCCTTCTGCCTCAGCCTCCCCCACTCTGGGATTACAGGCATGCACCACCATGCCTGATCTCGGTGGCTGGCTCAGCACACCAAGGGACGGGGCTGGAGTGGCTTGTGGTGCTAGGGACTGAGCCCTAGTGCCTGCCTGTGCTTGCCTAAGCAGGTGCTTAGTCCACTGAGCTATTTCATTGCCTTACTTATTTTTATGTATTATATGAAATAAAATTATTTTATTACAGCTAAAGATTGTAGAAAAGTTTAGCTAAGTTGTTAGGTACTTGTGTTTCTGTGCAGATGCTAATGAGTATACCAGCTACATGCCCACATCTCGATCCCTGGCCCCACATGCTGCACCAGCCCCACCCCAGGCAGGCTGAGCTGGCCCAAAGAACAAAGAGAGGGAGAGAGACAGATCAATGAATTATGTGTGGACAATCAAAAATAATAAAATTAAAAAAATAATTTTGCCCTCCAACTGGTTCTTGAATGTCTCTAAATTACAATTTATCTGTAAATAACGTGAAATAAGAATTCAAGAAAAGTGCTCTACTTGAGTTATATTTAAGTTAACTGGATCTCCAAGCATACCCACCCTCAGAGGAAAAATGGTACATTATGCCTCACCAAAAGATGGTAAATGCCTGGGTATTAAAAATTATTAAAATAAACTCTTCATTTAAAATACTTAAAATGTTATGTATCAATTTTCAGGATTCTTTTACATTGAAAAATTAACCACCCCATAGTTCTAATCATATTAAGATGCTCTGCATTTCTAGAATTTGAGTGAAGAACGAAATCACCACATCTAATTATGGAATAATCTAATAAAATGCAAATTACATAGGTAGGTTTTGTCTTTTTTTATAGGGCTTTGAGTAGGTCTCATAAAAATAAATGTCATCAGTAAAAATAAGTTTTCTGTCCTGCCATCCTTAAACAAAACAAATAAACAAACATGCCTAAGAAAAATTCCAACATGAATAGTTATTAATTTTTCTAACAACCTGTGCTTCTCCATTAATCACCCGCATTTACATGAGATGGATAGATTAATCAACTGCACCTTAATTTAAAAACGAAAACAACATCACCACCGAAACCTTCCTTTCACATTCTTTAACCATGAGTGAGCTCTCAGAATCCAAATAACTGTTTCGAGGCCAGCTGGTAACTATAAACACTAATGTAAACAAAGCCTGTTCAGTGGGGAAGGACGGCAAGAAGGGCAGGAGTGGTACTGTGGAATGTGGATTTCTTTCTTTCCCAGTTTTATCCAGCAAAATGTTCCCTCTGTTTTAGATGCACTGTACAACATCCAGCATGTGGGAATTGCACATGATTAAAACCACTCATATCAGCCATATACTTTCTCCAAAATTCCAGGCACAAATCTTTTCGGTTTCTTTTCTTTCTTTTTCTTTTTTGATATATCTGGCACAGGGTCTCACTACGCAGCTCGGACTCACAGTGATCCTCCTGTTTCCAGCCCTCCAGAGCTGGGATTACAGGCCTGTGCCACCGTGCCTGGTCTCAGTGGCTGGCTCAGTGCACCCAGGGGTGGGACTGACACAGCCTGTGGTGCTGAGAATCGAACGCTGATTCCCCTGTGCTTGCCACAGGTGCGTAGTCCACTGAGCCATCTTGCTGGCCCTCTTTTGTTATTTCCATTATTGTTTTGGATAAGGTGTCAAAAGTCTACAAGGGAGGGAGATATTGAAAAGCATGAGGAAAGCCCAGAGCCAGGCTCCCCTCCCCTCGTCCCACCCTGTTCCACCAGCTTGCTGGAAACGTCCAGATTCATAGCGCTATTGTCCGTGGATGTGCTGATGGAGTGGCAGGGAGAGTGGGAGTTGGAAGAAATGCACTTAGGACTATTTAAAAAAAAGATACAAAGCACTGGTCCTCTGTTGTCTGGCTAAAGGGGGATGGCTAAAGGTGCCTAATTTTATTTGTAATACATGTTTGATTATAACAAGTAATGATTATATTCACTGTGTAGTGTTGGCACTTGTGCATAGCACATCTTAATTATCTTTCATCTCCTTTCCTTCCTTTCTCTCTTGACCTCTTCCCCTTGGAAAAAGATTTTTCTCCTCATTTGCTGTTATCTCTGTTTTATTTTTGCTTTATAATTTATTCACACTCTGGGTTTTTCATAGAAAAGAAACCATGTGATATTTGAGCTTGTGTATCTGTTGTATTTCACTTAATATTATGGTGCCTCCATTTTCCTACAAAGACTCGAATTTATCCTTCTCTGTTGCAGAATAATGTCCTCGACACCATGGAGCATGGTCTCTCATTGACACTGGATATTACTGGGTTTTCAGAGGACAAACATTCAAAGTAGAACCCTTGCTGCTTCTCCTTATGCCTGTCATTTATTTATTTATTTATTTATTTATTTATTTATTTATTTATTTATTTATTTATTTATTTATTGGCAGAACTGGGTTGAATTCAGGCCCTTGTGCTTGCCAGGGAAGTGCTTATTCTACTGAGCCATCTCCCCAGCCCCATTATGCTCATCTTTTAAACTTGAGATTAACATGGGTTTGGAGAGGAAGCGCTCCAGTCTTTTCACCCTTCCCAGCTCTGGGAAGGTATCAAAGGCCAATCACGTCTCTCTTATTCAAAGGGGTGTGCTCTACAGAGTCTGTGAAAGAGGCCCAGGAACCAGACCCTGTGGACTCAAGTCTATGCCCTGCCACATCCTTGCTGGGGATCCCAGGCATAGTGAGGGAGCAGCGCTTTGGGGGCTTTGGGTCAGCATTCTAGGGTAGGGCTTGATCAGCCAAGGCTTTGAGCTGCATTTGGCCTGCTGTATGCTTTTTAGAACAACCAGTAAGCTAAGAAAGCTTGTTACACTTTTTAATGGTCCTAGTAATATAAGGGTGTGCATAATGCTCCTCTCAGCACCTCTCAGCTAGTGACTACTTGGACTTCTACCTAAAGCCTGCTGTTCCTCAGTTTAAGAGCTATGATCTATCTGTCTATTACATTGCCTCACTGCCTTCACTGGAGACTTCCAGAGTCCACTTGGCAATGCAGAGTGGATGGAGATAGCTCAGTGGCATAAGTGCCTGCCTGGTATGTGCAAGGTACTGAAAAAACAAAAAGATGTTGGATGGATGGCACATGAGAGGTTTAACAAGCCAGGCCTAAAGTGCTACACACCATCTTCTCATGTCTTGGTAGCCAGAAACCAGTCATGTATGTAAACCTAACCCCAAGGGAGGCTGGGAAGTGGAGCCCTGCTGCCTTCTGGGAAGCCAAAGCAATGGGACCAAGGGGCAAGAGTTAAATACTCTGTGCCTCTGCAGACTCTTTCCCATCTCTGTGCCTCATCTTCAAACCCAAGAGAACTGAAGCGTTAGCATTGTTATGGTTTATACAGAAGGGTCCCTCAAAAACCTCACCAGGTCACAGGTGGTGCACGGGATTATGGGCTTATGAGCTGACTCACTGCTAGGAGCTGGGGCTGGACACTGGCTGTAAGAGGGTAGGTGTATGAGGGCCTGGGGGAATTATCTCCCTTCCCAGCTGCCCCCCACACGTCCTCCACTTCTGGCCCACTGTGTCACAAGCAGCCACTCCTCTGCTGTGCCTCTCTGCCAGGATGCCTTGGAGCCTCTAGGCTATGCATTGAACCCTCTCCAAACTGCAACAAAATAAAACTGCCCCCCTTTAAATTGTGGGTGTCTGATACTGTGTCTCAGTGGCAAGGAAAATAATTAGAATGTGTATGAAAAGTGATTGGAACAAGAGAATAGAGCCTGGAAGGAGCAAGCATGTTCCAGGTGCTTAGTATCATTTTTCTCTGCTTGCAGGCTGGAAGTCTTGTTATCCATCTTGAAATCACCTTCCCTCACCCTGTATGCTCGTCCCATACCCTACCAGTGTGCTCCTTAGCATTCCTCACTCATCCCATGCTCTTAGGTGTTACTGTGTGAGAATATGGATTCCACCATGGTTGGGGTGTGGTGAGTTCTCCAGGTGGGGAGGCGACTATCACTGAGAAGACAGCTGCTACATAAGAGGCGATGAGGGCAAACATGGGCAGGGGCTTGACAGAGGCTTCTGGGGGAGCAGTGAGGTAGGCAGGGATTAGGGTCAGCCAGCATGAATGGCTGCAGTAGGTTACAGCCTCCACTCTTCTGGACATTGCTCTGAGGTGGTAGATGCAGGTAACCAGCTAGAGCCCTGCAGGCAGCAGGCTGAGCAGGCAGGAGGCTTGGGCCTGAAATAGGTTGGCCCACCTATGAAGATGTACTTATAGGCCTTGGTGCGCTGTCTTCCAGAATTGGCCACCAGGGCAGCCCCAGATGTCAGCTTGTACATATAAAATAAAAAATCTACAAGGACATGGCTAAGGACCTCCACTGGAGGTCTTCCAATGGCATTCTTTTCTGTGCTGCTTCTCTCAGCCCCACAAATGAGGCTTTCACCCTGCAGGCAGGAGGCTCACATTCGATTATATCACCTGCCAGTTGCTTTACTGGCAGCTCACTTTCTGCAGTGGGCCTTGCTTTACCCCAAATGGGCCTCTACACCAGCTTGATTTTCTTCCTTCTCTGTGCTCTCCTCTTCTCCTTAAGACGAGCTTCAGAATCCAGCCCAGATTCACCACCTCCTCAGCAAGGCTTGCACCATCAGCCCCTGCCTTAGTGGCATAATGTGGGAGAGCAGACAAATCCCTACTTTTAGGTGTGCTATGTCAATTCAAATCTCAGCTCCATCACTCGCGCCTGATTGACTTTGAATAAATCATTTCATTTCCCTAAAACTCATTTGCCCCATCCGATAGCACTGGGGTGACATTAGGAACCTTTTCCCGGTATCCTTTTGGTATCATTAATATTTCTTAAGTCTCAGAATTCTTTGCAACCTAGAACTTTAGTCAGCTACTAGCAAGTATGGCTTGAACTGAGAAATTTTCAAATCTCAATTGGAAGGATTTAATCATTGTCAGTTACTTCCAAAGGTGGATGTAAGCTAGTCAACAATTTAGATACTGTTACAGAAATGATGTTTGCTCATTATGGTGAACAAAGTAGGGATTTTTTTCCGTGAGTGATGGAGCTGAAAGTAGGGTTCATTTGAGGTGTTTTTCTTATTGATTATGTTATATACCATTATCTTTAAGTTTCACATATTGGTAACATAATGGAGAAAAAGAATTTAAAATAATATATGGAAGCAAGTGTGAGTGTATCCGTAATACTCTTATTATTTTTTCTAGATGTTTCTCTAAAGCCTCATGGGCTCATAGGTGGGGCTTTTGGAAGATAACTAGGTCGTGGGTGTGTGATATGTATCACTGGATTAGCTGACCTATGGGTTTACACTTGGTGTGATGTTGGGGAGTGAAGCCTGATGGGAAGAGGTGGATCACCATGGGCATGTTCTGGAGAGGTCTATCTCCCTTCTCCTGTCTTGATGTCTCTTTGCCTCCTGCCGTCCTATGCCTTAAGAACATATCTTCCTCCATGAAGTCCCTCTGCCATGCTATTCTGCCTCTGAGCCAGCTAACTGTGGACTCCAGCCTCTATAAGTTGTGTGCCAAACTAAACTTTTCTTCTTTCAATTGTGGGTACTGGGTATTTTGTCCCAACAATGAGAAAGTAACTCAGACATTTGCTTTCTCCTACTTTTGCAGATGAAATTTCATTTTGATCCTCAAGTTCTGTCCCATAAGGTAACACAGATATGTTCATAGACCCTGGATTGACCACAGGTTGTCATGGGTGAGGAGGGAAGGAAGATTGGACTGAGAGTTCTGAGGGGACTGTTGGGAGCTGATGGAACCGTTCTGCACGGGATTTGGAGGTGGCTGCACCGCTGCTCGCGTCTGTCAGAGCTCATGAAGGCGTCCATTAAAAGGTGAATTTTATTCTGCACAAATTATACTGCAAGTAAGAAAATGAAAAAGATTGGAATGAGAATTCTCATTTCTCTCAAGCTTAGAAAATATTAGTAGGGCCGTCAAATAGCTTAGCAGGTTAAAGCGCCTGCAAACAGGTACAGGGGCTGGAGGTTGGATCCCCAAGCCTGCTGTGCTGGCCCTGCCCCTGAGGCGCGCTGAGACAACAATTCAGACTGGGCATGGTGACGTGCGCCCGTAATCCCAGCTCTTAGGAGGCTGTAAATAGGTGAGTCACTATGAGTCTGATCTAGTAGTGAGACCCTGAACACCCTGTAGACCCTTCCCTAAAAATACAAAAAAAAAAAAAAAAAAAAAAAAAAAAAAAAAAAAAAAAAAAAAAAAAAAAAAAAAAAAAAAAAAAAAAAAAAAAAAAAAAGAAAGAAAGAAAATATTAGTGAGTGAAATTACTGAGGAGATCAAGAGTAATACATTTGTACCCTCATAGGACTGGCAGGCAAATTTACATTAAAAACTGATGACAGAACAGCTCGGTTATACCCCAGTGTCCATTCTCTTTGCCATGGAAGTGGAGGTACTTTGCAGGCACTGTGTACAGAGGACCCAGAATGCTCAATAGATGCCATCAGAGAGGGACTTGCCGAGGTTTCCCGATGTGCACAGAACTTGGCAAGCTACAAGTTTTGTTCTGGTGGAAGTGGCAGGAGCACTTTTCCGCGGTGCAACGCTGTGCCGCTGTCTGCGACGGGGAGGGAGGTGCTAACCGGGCTACCGCAGCGGCAGCGGAGGGCAGCGAAAGCTTTCAACACTGAGCTGCCTTCCAGCCTGCTAATTAAATCTTGCAGCAAAGAAAATTTCACTGTTACTTCTGATGGGTGAAAAGTAATTTATCATATTTATTTAGCTCTCATCCCTAGTGAAAGCAGAGAGAAAATGCATTTTGAGGTAACATTTGGCTTTGGGGGTGTCATCTGTTGAACCAAAGGTGTAAAACCCAACCCCCCTCAACAAAACAAAACAAGACAAAACAAAACAAATGACAGGAAGATGGCCCCTGTGCTGAGGCAGATGCTTGCATTGCTCCTTCTAACCTGTGCTTCCCTGGTGGGGAAATCTTACTGGTATTATGAGCTCTTTTTCTTGTTAGAAAAATTGTTTTAATGTTTGAAGGTGGAAAACACATCATCTCTTTTCTTCCTTTCCCTGTAATGATCTGCTTTAAACTATTGATAGATTATTGCTTACCTGTCATAAGCACTTATGAGTTCCCTTTGTGTTTTCTAAAGTTGTACTAGGTAGTATTTGAAATGCAAGGCCTTACTGATTTTCTTATTACTATATTTATTAGTTTTTTCACACTATGTCATCCAGGTTCAATTCTCAGACCATTAAAATTACTTGAAAAGAATGGTACTTTTTAATCAGTGGATAGTACTTCAAGTCCTCTATAATAATACTCTATATTTGATGCTCCCTGGCAATGTTTTAATATTTATCACTCAGCATTTTACCACAATCTAGAAAAGCAACACACACACACACACACACACACACACACACACACACCCCATATATATGAAACATAAATAGCAAAGAAATTGACTGGTTTTATTTCTAAAGTTTAGGGGCTGTAGGCAAACTTTTGTCCATTTGTTAAAAATATTCATTTAGGATTACCCTCTGTCAAGCTTTAGATGCTGAAGATGCAGTGGCATTAAGGGTTACATTTAGAGGGTCTGAAAGAGCCTTAGACCCTCATAGGTAGGGATTTTGGAAGAGAGACTATGGGATCAGTAGCTATTAGGAGGTGGGGCCTGGTGAAGAGAGATTCCGGGAGGCATGGGCTGGAAGGGTTTCTCTCCTTCTCAGCTTCTCTGTTTGCTGTCTCTGCTTCCTGGATGCTGTGAGCAGGTCTCCCCAACTGTGTCCCCACTTCCCTTACCACGCTGGCTCAGGACTGAAATGTACCCTGAAATGTGCCTCTCCTCCTATATTTTGTCTCAGAAAAGGGGACAGAAACTAAGATATCAATAAACAGGATAAATAGGTACTTGCTCTTTCTTATGAGATGTATATTCTAGAGGGCAATATGTACACATGCATGTGTGCATGTACACACACACACACAGGTATGCACCCACACACATACATGGAATGAAGAATATAGAAATCTGAGTGAGACAGAAGCATGCCCTAAGCTGGGCTCCTTCAATCAGAAGCCCTCTCTGGGGAGGTGATGTCTGACAGGACAGCTGAGTGCTGAGAACAGGTGGCAAGGAGAAAATAGGGAAGACCATGGAGTCAGAGGAAGCAAGTCTGAAGGCTCTGTAGTAAGAATGACATGGATGTGTCCCCACAGCAGAGGTGTGAAGGGCGAGTGAGGGCTCTGGAATATCAGTCATCATTCAGGTACTGTGGGAATCAACTTTCCTGTTGTAGGCACAGCAAACCCAGAGCTGAGGGAAGAGAGGGTGCACTGGGCTCATGGTCTCAGAGAGTTCAGTCCACAGCACAGGCATACTCCAACACAAGAACATGGTGGCTTCAAGGCCGTCATGGAGCAAGGCTGCTTGTTCACCTCATCGTGGCCAGAAGCAGCACCCTGTGTACCACCAAAGCCACACTTCCCAGCAGCACCCTGTGTACCACCAAAGCCACACTTCCCAGCAGCACCCTGTGTACCACCAAAGCCACACTTCCCAGTGGCCCTCCTCCAGGGGGGTCCCACCTACTAACAGCATGCTCAGCTATGTGCATACATGGATTAATCCACTGGTAAGTATAGTATGCCGAGGACACAGCCACCTTTCTAGGAGTATCTTAATCCAGTTAAACTGACAATTATGATTAACAGACACAGTGACAGATCAGAGATATCTGATTCATGAAGAAAAGAGATTTATTTAACCCTGACTTCTGTGGTCTCAAAGTCTATGACTGAGTAGCCCCGTTGGTTCAGTGTCTATTGATGGTGACAGACAGTGACACCTCAGAAGCATATGTAGGAGCAAATGGTCTCATTCTGAAATAGAAGTGGAGGGGGAGGGGATGAGTCAGACTGGTGCCTTTTTATGCCATCTTTTCTCAAGATTCCTTGATTTCTTCAGAGGACAATGCCTTCAGTGACCTAACTTCCACAGGCCCCATTTTCTAAAGTTATCACCCGTTCCTCTTCAGGGAGTAGCCTGGCCATGTATACAGGCTGAGTGAAACGAGTCTGCTTTGTTGTTGGTGAGTGGGAAACATCTGGAGTACTGGTAGCAGGGCAGTGAACGCTTTTAGAAGAGTTTTCGTAGACATATTAGGTGAGGAGTACAAAGACTCCCTCTCTAACCTTTACTCAGATCACTGTTGACATTTAGTCTAATTACATCATTGGTTCTACTTCTATCTCTAAAACATCTTTGTACATTTGAGAAGGGATACCACATAACAAGGCTCTTAATCTCTAAATACATCAATGTATACTTCCTAAGACAAACATTATTTCTGTATGTGAGGATTAATTTTGTCAAATTTATTGGGTCACAGAATAGACAGATACTTGTTTAAACATGCTGGGTGTTTCTGTGAAGGTATTTTTGAATGAGATCAAAAGTTGAATCCGCAACTGAGTAGGGAAGATGGCCTTTCATAGTCGGGGTGGACCCTGTTCAACCAGCTAAAGAAATGGACTCAATGAAAAACCCTAAGCGTCCCCCAGCTAAGAGGAAATTCTTCTGTGCTGAAGGTCCTTGAACTGGAAGATCAGCTGTTCTCCTTGGACTCAAAATGGAAAATTGAGGGCTGGCCAAATAGCTCAGTGGGCTAAAGTGCCTGCTTAGGCAAACACAGAGACTGGGGTTTGATTCCTGGCATGTCACACTGGCCCCACTGTAATTCCAGTGCTGGGGAGGCTGAAAGCAGGAGAATCATTCTGAGTCTGATCTGGGTAGTGAGGCCCTGTAGACCCTGTACTAAAATACATTCAAAAAACTTTTTTAAAAAATGGAACATCAGCTCTTCCTGGGTCTCAGGCTTGCCAGTCTTTGGAATGAGGCTACACTACCAGGAAGCCTGACTCACTGTGCAAACCTTGGGACTTGTCAGCCTCTAGCGCTACACAAGCCAATTCCTGTTAATCAGTGTTTTCCCCATGTGTCTGCAGCCTGTTGGTGTTGTTTCCCTGAAGAATTTTGATGAATGTTCCTTCCATAGCTACAGGACAGTTACTAACTTAAGTAAAATTGAGCATTCTGTAGTTGGGATAATACTTTTATCCCAGCTGCCATCTATATTCTGAGTTTATTAATTACTTCATTAATGCCTTTTAAAAAATATTTTTTATCTCCTCCAGCACAGGATTTAATCAGTAATCCAACAGCATATGTACTTGTTATATCTCTTTAGTATTTACTTATTTATAGCTTGGACTCATAGTGATCCTTCTGTTTTCAGCCTCCCCAGTGCTGGATTGCCACGCCCCAGACTTGCTGGCTCAGCATGCCCTGGGGGTGGGGCTGGTGCACATGAGGGACCAGGGATTGAACCCTGGTCCCTGCACTTGCCAAAGCAGGCACTTAGTCTGCTGAGGTATCTCATTGACTCTTTTAGTATTTTTTTAAATCTGGAACAATTTATCAACCTTTAAAAACTGTTAGGACAGTTGTGAAGAATGCAGTATCCTGCCTGCTTCCTGCCCTTGCCTTGACCTGTCTTACAGGAATGACTCTCATCTTGGGTTTGTCAAGCATTTCCTCCTGACTAGATTCAGGCCGTGCATTCTTGGCACGACTAATGTAGACGTGATGTTGGTCCTTCCTGGGATGTCCCCCAGCAGATGCTCAACGTCTGCCCCTGGCTTGTGATATTCATTTTCATCTCGCAGTCAAAGTGTTGTCTGATTGGTTCACCCTGCAGTTCCTATGTTCTCCTCGCTGCTACTAAGTAGTATGATAATTGCCTGATCCTTAGCAAATTTGGCTCCTCGGCCTTAGCAATTGCTACGATCCTTGCCTTATTTCTTCTTTATGGAGAGGCCCGCACAATGGTGATTTCTCTTTCAGTACTTCCTCCATATTTTATAGCATTCCATCATGAAAGGAGCCTCCCCTTCTTCCATTTTTTATTTCCTGATTGTTTGGGTGGACTGCGGATTCTTATTTTTAATAGTTTGTGATTAATTACTTCCTTCAATGACTTCTTTTCAAGTTGTTACCATAGGCGCTCCTGAAAGCTGTAAACTGTGTTCTTGGATGTGGGAGAGGCAGTATTTCCTCAGTTATTAATGTAATGGATTTTTCTGTGTCGTGTTATACTTTTCTTATCTCAGCTATGGAAACATCATTTCATGGCAGGTCTTGGATGGAGCACAGCACCCAAAGTCAAAACCTGAGTGTTAGGAATTAGGATTTGTTTTCACTTCTAAATTCTTTCAGCAGACATAGCTAGGAAGGTGTATGTGTGTATGTGTGAGTGTGTGTGTGTGTGTGTGTGTATGTGTGTGTGTTTGTGTGTGTTCATATCTGAACTGCAAAAAATATACACATACATGTTGACACATTTAGAAATCATGAAAGCACATCAATGTCTGTAGTTCCTCCAGTTCATGTCTCAAGAGCCTTTCCTGCCTATAACAAGCTAATAGGATACTAAAAGGGCCTTTGACCATGTGCAGGGTCACACCTACAAACCCAGCATTCTAAAATCTGAGGCAGGAAGACTGCAAATTTGAGCTCAGCCTGGGAAATTTAATGATTTAGTGAGACCCCATCTTAAAATAAAAAGTGGAAAAGGACTGAGGATGGAGCTCAGTGTGAGGGTTCTGGGTTCAATTTCCAGTACTGAAAGAAAAGTCCTTCAGATTATTTCGAAGACAATATACTCTTCGGGCAGGCAGGTGACCAAGTAGGAGTCACTGTAGCAGTTCAGGGAAGAAATCCTGTGCCTTGGAGAAGGCCATAGGAGGAAGCATTGAGAAGTGGGCATTTATTTATTTATTGTATTTTAGGGAAGGGTCTACAGGGTGTTTAGGGTCTACTACTAGATCAGGCTTGTAGTGATCTGCCTGTTTACAGCCTCCCAAGAGCTGGGGTTCCAAGTGCACACCACCATACCCAGGCTCAGTTGCCATCTCATTGAACCCCAGGGGCGTAGCTGGCACAGCAGCCCTGGGGATTGAACCTCTGGCCCCTGCAGCTGCTTACGGATGCTTTAATTCACTGAGCAATTTGGCCAGCCCTGTGGGCTTTTATTTAAGAGGTATAGGTTGTACTCTGAAGATCAGATCTGTTGTGTGAGAGAGAAAAACTTTACATTACGCCTGGAGGTTTAATCTGAGCAATGGGAATGACTCATTTGGTAGAATTTCAGGGGAGCTGAACTGGCCTTTTCACAGAGCAGAAAGATCTCCTGACCCTCTTCAGACAAGCTCTACAGCATGAGACTGAGACCATTTGCAATGAATAATGAAGTCTCCTAAGGCAAAAATCCATCATTAGGCAATTTTGCTTTTGTACTTTCTTAATTTTGGGTACCAGGAATTGAACTCATAACTTTGTGTTTGCCAGGCAGGTGCTGTGCCACTGAGCTATCTCCCCGGCCCTAGGCAAATATTTTTAAAATCAAACTTTAAATACATCTTTGAAGCACTCTGCAAGTGTTTGGAATGCAGAAATCATAGTGAGGAGACCGTGGCCAAGGGGAATATATAGATACTCCTGAATGAACAAGGTCTTGGAACTGGGTAGGAAAGCCAGCCTGCCCTCCAGGTGTTCTCACATTTTAACGAATTCCCTAACACTGGCACACAAGGTACACTCTGAGAAGATGCAGTAGAGAGATTGGGAGTTATGCTGTGCTCTAACAAGAGTTGTACACCACGGTGATCTCAAGGAGGGTCCGAAGCGCTGTCCACCAAGAACATCCTGGTCATTACATTTCCTTCGGAGCACGTGCAAGCACAGTTTCTGCCCAGACACTGTCACTGCGTGCTCCATGCTGCAGGCAGCTTTTCTTGAGCATCAGGAGTGTTTTCACATCTGCATCCCCTCTCAGGTGTGCAGTCATCCCCACGCTCCCTGCTGTGCTCCCCACCCACATCGTACACCTCCCTACAGCCCCAACCTGAATTCTCTGAACAACTACAAGCTTCCCGAACTCAGATGTCACAACTCTTATCGTCTTGTTTTCCCTTACTGATCGTATCTTACTTGGCTTCAGGGTGGGAATATGTTTCAAGTCACATAAAGAAAAATGATTAAAAATTTATCTGTTGATTCAATTGATCCCCTAAGTAGATGCTGAGCTGTCAAATCAACACCTGCTTTCTTACACAAACCAGCCAAACACAGGTTGCTCTGATTCATTCACTATATTCATTGCAACAAGGAGTGAAATGTCACTGTAGCAGCGAGGTGGGGACTAGACACAAGCTGATACAGCCATCCACACTATAGCCTATGTCCAGTCCGCCAATCTCAGCTATCCAAGCCTCTCCCATCCTAGTGGACAGTTCCAGCAGGTGATGACACGTTAGCAATAGCTTCTTGCTTCTGGATGGCATGCTCTGTGTCTAGGGCAGAATTCCAAACAGTGGAGAACCTTTCTTATCGCTTAGAGCACAGGGTCTGAGAAAACACGGCTTCCTGTACCACATGAATCAGAAACACAGCACACATGATTTATTGAAGTTGTTCCACGCTATAGCTTGTGCATCATTAAATCCCCACACAGTCTGCGTGGCTGTTGATCTCTGCTGGCTGGAGCAGAAAGGTCTGCGCTGCACTCTCCAGGAAGATGTAAATCAGGTTCTTTAGGTGTGGAGTACATTCTGATGTGCAGACCCTCAGCCTCCCGAGGAGCTGACTGGGGAACTGCTGACGTGAAAGGGAAGTCGAAGGCAACACAGAACTTGCAGCCAATTGTTTTAAAACTGCAAAATCTGTGGGAATGGGATCTCATGCTCCTTTTTCTTTTCTTTTTTTTTTTTTTTTGTCTTTTTGAGACAGGGTCTCATTATGCAGTTCAGGCTGGCCTTAAGCTCACTTTTGTAGCTCAGGCTGGTCTCGAACTCACAACAATCCTCTTGCCTCAGCCTCCCGAGTGCTGGGATTACAGGCCTGTGCCACCACGCCCGGCTCATGCTCCTTTTTCCCATACGGCTTTGTTCCCTGCCTGCTCTCTTTATTTCCCTGTTCCGCAGAAGATGACAGGTTTAAAACTTTATGAGGAGAGGAATTCTAACATGTATTCGGAGGGAAAGCTATTTAGCTGATTAGAAACTAAACCTCAAAATCAAAAATATCAAATGTGTGGGAATTAAAAAAAACAAGGCTCTCACGCTAGAGAAGGGTCTACAACGTGTGACTTGGATCCAGTTTTTTTCTCAGTATGTTTTTAGCAATTTCCTGGTAGCAGTTTGAAAGCGAGGTGTTACTTGGAACTCTGCCAAATTAGTCTTAGGCGATTTGTTACAAGGACTGCAGGTCAGAGTCTGCAGTGCTGGCAGGTGTTCTGTGCTTGCCCTCGCTCAGGAAGCCCCAGTTAATCCAGTTTGGTATAATTCTTTTCAGTTTATTTCTTGAAGTTCCTTTTATATACTTCATGAACCAGAAAAATTAGCTAGCCCAAGCTTACACACTCAGAACTCCATAGTGTGTCAATTGCCAGAGACTGTGGGAATTTTTTAAGAGCTCTTGATAGCTCCATCTATTCTCAAAAGACTTTTCGGAGGAGTGATGGAAATAAGAAGGAAGGTAATACACACTGACTTATTGACAAGAGTTACCTGACCCAAATGCAGTAATCTACAATTGCATGTTCTTAGGTTGATGAAGCTCAGAACCACAGACTGAGTCACTCAAACAGCATTTATTTATCATAGCTCTGGATGCTGGGCAGTTCAAGATCAAGGTCCCAGTGGATTTAGTTCCTGATGAGAGCTTTCTTCCCAGCTGTGGAGGGCCACTCATCTTTTTGCACAGCAGAATGAAAGCCCTTATCTCTCTTCCAATTCATAGAAGAGCACCAATCCCATCCCCACCCATATGACCTCATCTAACCCAGCTCCCAGGAATCTCTTATGATCTCATCTAACCCAGCTACCAGGAATCTCATCTCCACATTAAAGCTTTTCAACTTCAACATATTGTGTGTGTGTGCAGGGGGTGGTAATGGGACACAAGTTCAAATCACTGGGAAAAGCTGAAAGGAGTCTCACTGAGGGTTGGCTCAAATAACTTGCCAAAATAAGTGTCTGCTACTTGGGAAGATAGCATCCAGCAGTGCTTAAGATAATGGTTCCTGGATTTGCTCTTTGTCCTAGAGTCCTTCAGACCATTGTTGGCTAGAAGCCTACAAGTAAGTCACGTTAGAAAATGTCCTTGAGTGTTCTGCACTCCTGTGCCCTCAAAGTCTCTGAAGGACAGCAGTGAAGTCCTGATGCTCCCAAGAGTGCAGTCTGAAAAACACTGACCACTGGACTAGGAACTTGGACAGTGCTGCTCATCTCTGGTTCGATGTTCCGTGGTCAATCACTTATTTGGTTCTCAGTTTCCTGTAAGAGGGAAGGTGCAACCATATTAGTAGTTCAGACTTTTTATAAGTTCTAAGCTCTTCTACATATACCTTGACACTCTAATATTCTTTTAGCTGTATTTCCATTTCCTTAGAGGATGAACATCTCTTCAAAGCAGGGCCTGTCTTCAGTGAGATGACATCTCCAAGTGTCCCTGTGAAAGGTGTGGACACAGGAGGCCTGGAGTGGTTGGGTTGCTCTGTAGCTTTTGCAAGAGGAAAGGCCTGAGAAATAGCTTCAATTTTGAGAGTCGAGTCCACAGAAACCAGCAGCTGTGCTGAAGCTCTGGGAGAGGAAAGGAGGCCTTATCAGAAGTTTGCTTCAAGGTCATGAGTGGGAGCTGATGCTGGGGCTTTTGTGTCTCAAAACAAGTTCTGGGACAGACTTTCAAATTCTCAAACAGTTCCACCTTTTCTCTCAATTCCTCTCACATTCAAATCTTTTACCACATCTTTCCATTTCCTGACTCTTGTAAATAATCACAAGGATAAGATAGAAAGAATACAAGGAAATATAGAAAGCTCTATCCTTCAGAAGTGCTTGTTATCCAGATTCTTGATTGGAATGGTAGTTTTAATATGTTAATGAGTGCTTCAAGACTTTCCACATACATTATCTTTATAAAATTCACTGTAATTCTCATATTTTATATGCTACTTTTGTTTTCATTTGATGAAGAAATTGGGTTATGCAGAAGCCAAATAGGTTATAATGTTAGTAGGCAGCAAAACTTTAATCTGAATCCAGTCCTATTGTGCTTGCTGATCTAAGAAGCTGCCATGATCACTTTGCCTTGTATGAAGAAATGGCATGTTTTTATTTTCTTGGACTCTGGATAGAAGTAAGTTCTTCTGATTCTTAACCCTTGAAATGTACTGTTGGATGAATGAACTACAGTGCTTACGAATGTGAATGCTGAAGACACGTTTCCTGCCTAAAATCCTGGCATGATCACATATGAGCTGTGCAATTTGCATGGGTTATGTCCTTACTCTGTGCCTCAGTTTCTCATTAGTAAAATGAGGTTAAGTATAGATAATTAACTGAAGTGGTGATTCGATGCAGAAGTTGGTCTAAATAAGCCATGTGCACTTGATAAATATTGAGTGTAATCAATTTCCCTACTTATAACAACATACTGTGCTGTAGCCCTTGGGATCTATGTGTAAGGTTCATGCCTGTGGAGCTTGGCAAAGGTGTCATGTGACCCCACCCAACCATCCAAATGCTTTGTGGGTGGTGATGATGCATTATTTTGGGAATTTATGCCTGGATTGGTCTCTGTGAGGCCACATCCCCTGTGCAGTGCAGCCAAGATCAGAGATGAAATTAGAATCGGATGCTCAACATCACACATGTCCCATGTGTGCCCTGAAGATAGGAGGGGGAAGAGGTGTACTGAAGACTCCAGATTACTGTAGCCCATTCCATGCTCCTGAGAAAAACGAAATTTCTGGGTTCCCAAAGATTCCCTATACATCAGGAAGCTGAACCAATTTCTTGCTTAGAGTTGAATTGAGAAGCTCTTTTGAGCTACTGGAGAGCCCAGTGTATTCAATAGCAGCAGCTCTAAACAGTGCATTTTGAAATTTACAGGAAGAGTATTTTACACAGAAAAACTCATTTCTCTCCCAGATATTCATGAAGAGAAAACAAGACCCTTCAAATAGCCACATTGTTATTGCTGTTTTTGTTAATAGAAGTAACAAGAACACCTTGCAGTAAACAAAATATTTTTCACTTGTACTTTGGTTGATATCCATGACAACCTTGTAAAGAAAGTAAAATAAATCCATCAGAAAATGAACTCACAGTATTGTTCTAACATTTCCAAGACATAAATCTTGAATTTAGGTTCTTTCTTTAAAAACAGCAATGATGGGAGCATCAATAACATTTTGTTGAATCCTTCTATTTTGGGACATTTGACTTTGAAACTCTTTCTGTCCTTTCCACTGCCATTGTATCATCTCAGTTAAACCAGCTATCTAGCATTTGCTACATCATGTCTTACAACAGCTTCTGGTAGGGCTCTGGCTTAGGCCAAATTCAACTGTCATTCAGTGCAGTCAGAATCCTGCTCAGCCTTCAAAGGTTCAGATTCAACTATATGACTCCTAAAAAGTTTCACAAATTATTCTATCAGAATTAATGCCCTTCTCACTTAATTTTCATTGCCTTTTCTTTAATATCATATACATTAGATATTAATAGAACCTGTGACTGTATCTGTCTTCCTTACCTCTGGAAACCCCCCTCGAAGCCAAGAGCCCCTATTTGTTCAAGTGTGTAAGTGCTCCACTTCTGGTTAGACCTGTCTGCTCAGTAATACTACACTACTAAAAGAATGCAAAGGTTATTCCAGTGGTGCATTCTAAAACACTATATTAAATTTAATATAAAGTACTCTTCCATACTATTGGAAGTATGTTTAAAATGTCAGTTATTAAAAATAGTTCCTGTTTGTTTGTTTTGCACTAAGGTCATTTTATCCATCTAAATGACAAAAGCTCTCCTGTCCCCATAACTTTAATCTGGCTTCTATGACAATTCACTTGTGGAGGAAATATAGAATTCAAAATGTTCTAGACATGTAAGGAAATATTCAGAAAGGACAAGGAAGTCAGATTTAAATTGAAGTAATTTCACTCATGGTCATCTTCAAATTAAGCAAGCTGTGGTTACCTGGGAAAGTTTTTGAAGGTCACATTTAGAGAGAATTGAGATTTGAAAAAATGGGGATAATAGTGATAGGGTAGTGGAGCTCCAGTTTGTCTCGATGGAGAGAAGCCTCTTTTAAAGATATGTTTTAGGGAGCATTGGTTATTGCTTTTAAGTTGTATACAGAAAATCTTAAAAGAAGTTGCCTTTAACATAAAATGAAGCAATCATTGATAATTGTTAGAGAAACTTTTCAAGAAGAAACCTTAAGGCTCTAATCATTTCTCTGAACTCTGTATTTCATGACCAATTTACTTCTTTGAGCTCTACAATTAATGCCCAGAAGGCATCTAACACTTGGCATACCCATTGCTAAATACAAAAGCATTACCAACAGCAGTAACTAAAATAAAAACCAACATAAAAAGCAAAAGAATATATTTATTGTTTTGCTTGTTACAGTCAAAATAACTCATGTGGCTTTGTTGAGCTACAACAAGCAAAATAATATACTTGATGGCAAATTATAGAAAAGAAGAAACTAGAAAAAATACTTAAGGAAAAATGATGCTCAAAGTCCCAAAGTGATTTTAATTGCCCTAACACATAAATCCACAAATCCAAGAAGTTCAACAAAGCACAAAGAGAATAAGCCTAAATAAATCAAACCAAAGCAATCATCGATCTCAAAACGTGCTAAAACATTTAAAGCAATTGAAATAAAAATGTGTAAGAATAGCAAGGCTTCTGAGAACCATGCAAATACCAAGATGCAGGTGACATTGCCATAGCACTGAAAGAAAGAAAAAGCTTGTTTAGAATTCTATATACAACAAAAATATCTTGCAAGTATAAAGCAAAACAAAACAATCATTCGCAATGAAAACCCAAAGAATTCACTCTCAGTGTGCTGCAGTGGAAAAGCGGCAAATATGATTCCTCAAGAAGAAAGAAAATTCCAGAAAGATACCTGAATTTACATGAAGAAATGAAGGGTACTGAAAAAAGGCAAAATATGTGTGTACATGGAACTTATCTTATTGTAACTGTTTCAAAGCAATTGCTTAAAGCTAAAAGAATATTTGTGATACATGTACAAGTAAATTCTATGATAATTATAACAAAAAAAGCTGAGATCAAATGTGAAGTATAAAGTTCTTAAGCTGCATTTAGAGCTGTATATTTGCAAGTAGATTGTGATATTTTAGATATTCACATTGTAAACCTCAAATCAATCACCACTAACAAAGGAAGATTCACTAGAACCCCTTTCAAAGGAGTTTTTGTTGACCAGATATACAGAAGTTTCAATATCAGTAAGAATAACAAAAGTAATCTGTTTTGGTAGTAGATGGCAGAAGTGAAGACATTATACCACAGCAATATATGTGTACCTATGATTGTAGCAACACAATTTGTCAGAGCCAAATCTTGGAAACAATCTTAATGCCCATCAACTGAGGAATGGATCAAAAAGATAAGATATTTTTAAAGAATGGAGTACAACTCAAATAGAAAGATAAACTCGAGGCTTTCATAGGTAATTGGTGCAAGGAAGGACAATACTTGTAAGTGAAATAAACCACAGCTGCATGCATAAACATTGTATTGTTTTCTTAGTATAAGAAACTGCAAGAGTAAATAAAAATCTGAAAGGTTCAATAGATATTTCGGAAGGGAAAGACATGGCTCAAAAGGAAAGAACAGTAAGAATGAAAGAAAGGTGAAAATAAAGAAAGAAGAAAGAAAACTATGCATACACACACACATAAGATAGCTAAGATAACTGTACTACTAATTTCTAGTGATTTGCTGAAAGGAACAGCTAATGTTTAAGTTTGTAATCAATTTTGCCTGCCTATATCTGGTAATCTGAACAACTACTTTGAAGATAGTAACATGCAATATAACAACTATCGTTGATTCCTGTCATCTTGCTTTGAAATTTTGTATCATTATTAATGTTTTCAAAAATTTATTCTCTTTAAGATAAAAGAATAATAAAGTAACAAAACATTATATATATATATATATATATATATATATATATATATATATATATATATATATATATATATCCTGGCCACCCTT